>JAPMOQ010065000.1:1334227-1344228 GCA_026543055.1 Argiope trifasciata | reverse complement strand
AACCAATAACTATTCAGCAGAACTGATTATTTTTATTACGTAAAAATCCACATCCTCTCTTTTTTCCGTGAAATCCCTTCACTAGAAATTCTATCTTCTTGTTCCATCCGGTCTAACCATGAGAAAGCATAGGAGAGATAAAAGGACAGAATCATTATCCTACTTATACTGCACGACTTTTTCTTGAAGTTCTAGGTCAAGATTTCTGACCCCACCCCACAATCTTTAGTAAGAGCTTATGGGGAAAAAGAGGAAATTTTCTGCGAGTAACTGAAGACATTATCCACAGTATTTGAGGAATTAAACAGAGTATATTTTTTAAATTCTTACTATTTGTTCACACTCTACCTATGTATATTTATCATTTATATATCTTGTTCAAATTTTCAATCTGTTTGGAGAATCTCCTCCTGTTTGCGGCTCATGAAATGTTCCACTGACTTTACGGCATGTTTTGATGGAATGCTCTGATTTTTATAGAGACGGTGTGAACTTTTTTAACTCCTCTGATTTTAACTTGTCTTTCCTACTAGGGGAAAACCTCACACAAATTTATTCCCGTTTTTAAAAAAAATCGGAATTTTTAGTGAAATTTAAATTTACTCATATTTTACTTACTGTTTTAGAAGTTTTTTCGACGAAATGTATGGTATTAAATAGAAAAACTCAATAAATGACCTGTGTTTTCTGTTCAGCATATCCTAGAAAAGGATCTTGTGCCAGAAAATTACCATATCCTATCAAATTTTTAATCATTGATGAAATACTTTTTATTCATCCATTCCAATTGAAATACATTTTTTAAAACCTGTTGTGAATGACACTTGACTTTAATACAGTTTGTGTTTCAAATATTAATTCATTAATTAATTTTAATTCATTTTTAATATTTTAAATAGATTTTTAGCAGTTTGTAACTGTAATTGAAATCAGCGAGTAGTAACTCAGTCGATAAAATGCGAGGATTTCAGAATTTTTCACGTGAAGATGAGGAGTCTGAGTTCAGTTCTAACGAAACTGTTATCATATTTTGATACTTTATCATGTTTAATAATTATTTAATAAAAAGTAACTAAAATAAAAAATTTCTTTGTTCACCTATGTTGGAATAGTATTAAAATTTATAAAAAAAAATTACTTGCTTATATTCCAATGAAATGCTTGATCAGATTGCTACAAAACAAATAATTAGTCCTGGATTTTACGGCTTATATTTATAAAACTTGTAATAAATTGGGAATAATAATATTAATACTTATTTTAGTTATAATTAATGCGAACTTGTTGATGTTGACGAAGTGCCGCAGGGCCGCCATGGACTGGTGGTAAGGTCTCGGCTTCGGAACCGGAGGATTTCTGGTTCGAGACTCGATTCCACCGAAGATCCGTCGTGTGAGGGGGTCTCTTGCACGTTAAATCTGTCAGGCCAAACGTCCTCCCGCTGGTGTGATGTGGTGTGGAAAGGGGGGTGCCAGTTCAAGTGTCGTCCTCGTCATCTGACCGTGGTTCAAAATGACGAGGTCCGTCCCAAAATAGCCCTCGTGTTTCTTCAAACGGGACGTTAATATAACTAAACTAAACTAAACTAGACTAAGTGCCGCAGAATGTTTTTACTTCTAACTAAAATATTCTAAATGAGATCTTACTCAATTTAAAAGTGGTTAATGTTTTTAAGAAAATGTTAGATTACATTTCTACTATATTTGGCTAATGTGCATAAATTTTGTAATAAATTACTTCAATGCATTACAAAATGAATAAATAATATAACTTCGTATTTATTTAAAATGATAATGTAGCTTAAAGTGACTGAATTTTATGACATTTGGACAATGCTTTCAAAACTATTACATCATTAATTTTGCTTTATAAAATGTATTCATACAATTTTGTCTTAATTTTTTTTTCATTTGTTGGAACATATGTCTAAATGTTAAAAGGATCTTAATAGCTTCATTCATATGTATTCACATAAATAAATGAAAATTTATGCATATTTATATCTGCTATATGGTCACACCAATTGTGAAAATTTGAAAAAAGACATTACCCTATAATGAATGGTTCTGCAAAAGAAAAATTTGACATTTCATACAAATGATACATTCGAAGTACTTTAAAATAAAAATAGCTTTATTTTAGTTTTATCATAAATTAAACAAAGTAAAACTTGTTCTAATAAACTAAATAAATAAATAAAATAAAAATAAATAAATAATAAATAATAAAAAAAAACTAAAACTAATAAAAATAAATAAAATAAAAATAAATAAATAAAACTAATAATAAAACTAAATAAATAAAGCTAATAATAAAACTAAAACTAATAAAAACTAAATAAATAAAAACTAATAAACTAAAAACAAAACTATTCTAATAAACTATTACAACTGTCTAACTTATATTTATTTTTAAATAAATGATAGGAGTACATTTACCAAACGATACTCGTATATAAAGAAAAGGTGGGAAATGTTTTGTTTCAAGAATTTTTTCTATTTGCGGAATAAATTACAAGTTAATCTAACTGTGACCACTCAAAAACTGTCCTTCTTACTTAACATATATTAGAATATTCTACTAAAAATAGATTAGAGTATTGTCATCAATAATAAACAATGCACATTTCAATGTGTTGATTAAATGTCTTCCAAAATCTTTCGGAGTTATTCTGATTTCCTCCATTTTAAAATAACTTAGAATGCACATACTTACCTATTCGAAATTCAGGGGTTCTCTTCTTTCTTGATAAAGAATTCTAAATATGTCAATTTATTTTTTCCGTCGAATGAAATCAGAATTAATGAATTTGAAAGATTGTTAAAGAATTTAGAGCAACTGTTTAAAAGTAGCTTATGTAAACTAATTTTCAAAAATTACAATTATTTTTATCAAACATCTTTTATTGTAATCCTTTTATTCCCTTTGTTTTGAATATCTGTGACTAAATCAGGATTTCTCGATGTCACAGATACCAGTAATCGTAGCACATTGCATCATTTTTTTTTGGTATTGTATTCTTAGCAGAAGAGATTTCAATGAATATTCTAAATTAACCTAGAATTGATTCTCTATTAGCATTCTGCTTTAATCATTAATATTTAGATATAGATATATACGCCGCTTGAAATGGCGTTTCCTACGTCTAACATGTTTATGGCCCTACAGTTAATATTGAAACCAAGAGTAAAATTTTTTCACCTTAACGAATATTAGAATTATTTCATATCAACAGAGCTTTACTTCATTTTTGGCGACATCTATACATTTGTTCTAACTTAATTTTCAAATTCAGAAGTGTGCATCTATTTACTCTACTGATATCGTTATGTGGGTGTACGATGCGCCAAGTCAAAGCCGTAGATTAGCTGTAAAAACACTCTTTTTCATAAGAAAGCAAGGAAAGTATATAGTAAAACAAAGCTAAAATATTCACAAATAACCCCACTTATAAATACGCCAACTTAGGCTGACAGCAAATCAAAAATTCGTGAACAGTTTTAACACTAAGTTATAACACTAACAGTTTATTACTACACTTCGATTATAATTCCGGAGTTATAATCCTCTGAATCGCTTTGTTCTTACGTGTTCCGATAAAGCATGAAATTTACCTGAAAAATCTTCAGATCTTGAATCATAATAGAAATAGAGTCAAAATTCTTGCATTTTCCCGAATTTTCACATTTGTCATAAGTGGATTGCCAAAGTCGTAAATTACTAAGCTGGTTTCCATTAACAATTATTTTTCAGCCATGATTTTAATATAGCAGGAAAACAATATTCTAGCAAATTGGAAACGGGATAAATTTTTTTGTGCATACTACCTATCCCCTCCATCTCCAATATTTTTGACAAGAATCTGAGCCTCAAAAATTTCTTGTCGTTTTAAAAACATTCTAATTTATAATTTATTTATAATTGATATTTATAATGATTGATATTTTAATGATTTATATTCATAATTGATGCTAAGAATTTCTACAGTGAATATAGCCTTTCTTTATGGTAAAAAAAGCAGAATAACTACCTCTGATACCGAAACAAGTTTTAAATTGGTCCTACATTACTTCCGAGAGAATGCTAAATATCTTATCGTCCTACAGAAAAAAATAATTCATTTGCTTAGAAATAAGTATGGATGTAAAGAAACAAAGCAAAAAATAAAAAATTCATTCATCTTAAATTGTAAAAGCTTTATTCCTTGAATCCCACTCAGGTTACAATAAAAAGATACAAATTTTTATATCATAACAAACAATTCATTTCATGAAGCTATTATTTCTGCTGAAAGGGAGTTCATTATTCCTAAAGTTAATTACCTGATTTTAAAAAATATTAAATTTTTAAAATATTTTCTGTTTTTGGCACACATTAATCCTGTCCATAAATAATATATAATTATGTTGCTTATTAAAGTTACATAAAGCAATATATAATTTTTTTGCATTGATAATTAGTTGTAGAAAGTGATCTCATTTTCCTGCATCTGAACTTATTTTCAGTGTCCAGTATCTTGTTTTAAAATAACATTATTGAATTTGGAGCGAGAACAAATTTAAAGTTAACGCTTCTCTTACTGTTATTTTCTTTAAATTATACTTGCTTAGAATTACAAATAATTCGATTTGAATAGTATCCAGATTGTTTTCCTTGATTTATTTCCTTGAAGTCTAATTATTGCTTAGTTATGTATGAATTGCAATCACATTGATAATTCTATAAGTTTCTAACGAAATGCAAAATATTTTTAAAAAATATATATGTTTTACATTCAGAAGACTCGAACGGGTATCTTCTACATTACAAAGTGTATTGTAAACAAGAAACAATATAATCTATAAGAGGCAAGATTGGCGAAACAAATTTCTAGTATAATAATGACTATTAAAAAGCGATGAATGCTTAGTTATATTGCTGTAGTTTTGGAAGATTGTCATTAAATTCATTTAATTAATTTATTTTTTTATTTATATTAGTTTTTAGTCTAAATATTCCCTCTGAAATTCAATCATAAACAATTTTTTTCTCATGAATCATCTTGATTTACTTTGATAATAAAATGAACTGTGCGTGTGTGCATCGCTCTCACTCATATACATACTCTTTCTCTACGAACACTCTTTCCCACACATATACATACTTTCTCTCTACACACTCTATCTTTCTCTTTCACACACAAACTCTCTTTCTGTGCCTTTCTCTCTCACACACATGCAAGCACACACTCACTATCTATATATCTATCATGTCTCTCACTTTCGCACACACGCTCTCTCTCTCAAGAACACACTTTTTCTCTGTGTGTGCCTCTTTCTTTTTATCAAGTCTGCCTCTCTCTATTTCTCTCTTGCACATATACAGACATTGACTTAGTCTCTGTCACGCGCACACACACTCTCATATACACTCACTTACTCAATCTCTCTATCTCTCACACTCACAGTTTCTCTGTAACTCTCTCTCACACTTTCTTTCTGTGCCTTTCTCTCTCACACACGCACTCAAACACTCCCTCTCTTCTATCATGTCTCTCTCTTTCACACATGAATCTCTCTCGTTCTATGCCTTTCTATCACATACACATACGCGCGCACACACACTCTCTCTCTATCATTTCTCCCTCACGCACACACACTCGCTCTCGCGTACACGCACTTTCTCTCTCTGAGTGCCTCTCACACATACTCACTTTCTCTCATACACACACTCTTTCTGTGCCTTTCTCTCACAGACACATACGCATTCACACATACTTTCTCTATCTATCATATATCTCTCACACACATTCACTCGTACATACATACACACTCACTCTATGTATCTATCATATCTCTCTCTCTCACACACACACTTCGTTCTCTCGCTCACTCACTCTCACACACGCAAATACTCTTTCTCTCTGTGTATGTCCCTCTCTCACACACACACACTTTATCATACACACACTCTCTTTCTCACATACACACGCTCACTCACTCTCATTCATACACACTCTCTCTCACACGCACATGCATACACACTTTTTCTCTCTCTATGCCTCTTACACACACAAACACACTTTTTATCTCTCTCTTTGTCCCTTTCTCCCACAACCATACTTTCTTTTTCTCTGTGTGCACCTCACTTTATTTCAAACACATACACTCCCTTTTACTTTCTCTGTGTGTGAGGAGCTCTCTGTCTCACACACACGCGCGATTACTTTCTCTGTGTGTGGTAGCGGGGGTGTATGTGAGTGTGCAGTAGTTTTCCGCTCGACAGAACAAATTTTTCAATTTTAAATTACGAAATTTGACACGAATGCGGTTTGGAGAGTGAAAATTTGTTAAATTTTAGGGAAAAAAATATGGAGTCATAAATTAAAATTTCAGCGAGATGTCACGAAGTAACTATCTAAAATTTAAAATAATTTCCTCTCCTTAAATTTAAAATTTCATTTTTAATTACATCAATTTCATAATTTTGGTAATTTGTTAAAATACCTTTATTTAAAGCCTCTCATAGATTTCCTTGATTTCATTGCTTCTTCAAACATTCAATTGAGCTTATTTTCAAATATTAACAATCAAAGATTCTTTAGAAAATAATTTAATTTACACGAGGAATATGAAAGTGAAGTAACAGCACCATAATAATTAGAAAAAAATTAAGAATATCTTTATTTGATAGCACTATAAGGTCAGGGGTTTAGTCTCTTTTAAAAATGGTTCATGTAAATAAATAAGGGAACAGTTGTAATGCTATTAAAATAACACTGATTTCTGCCATAACTTTATGATTATTTTATCGTGGAAATAATTATCTCATAGTTTAGATAAGAATTCATTTGAAAATAAACACATCAAATAAACCTGGAGTTCTAATTAACCACCAAACTATATGTAAATAACTAGTTAATTAAACAGAGTGAGAAAAATCAATAACATGTCTCCCGTAAATTACGGTTTGCGTTTCTCTCTGTTACCGATGTGTAGCGCAAATCTCTTGTACTACAGTAAACTTTCCATGCTTAAAAGGTAATTTTCAACTCGCTGAAGGTTTCCCGTAGGATATGCAGTGCGGACGATTCCAAAATGTCGAATCTGTAACCCATGCTTGATCAGCAGAGCGAGACATTGTCCAAGATTCCCGCTCTTGTTGCCATTTTCTTTTGTTTAATATAGATTCATTTCACATAAGGTCGATTTTTTTTCTCCAGAAGTTGGTGAAAAGTGCCACTTTTCATTTTTGAATAGCTTTTTGAAAGGAAGGTTTATATTTCTTTTGTTTTCAGGAAAAAAAAAGAACTTTTATGTTGAGTTTTATGGAATGATGGAATAATTCATGATTTTCAGAAAGCAGCCGAGCAGGTGTTCACGTTTAGATAGTTTTCTCTATTGAATCTGATGAATAATTGTCGTTTGTATGCTGAAATCGGAATAAGTTGTTATGTTTTTGAATGGTTTTTTATGAAACTGAAATATCGTTTTGCAGTATGTGATTACTTTACCTCTCGCGCAGTTTTATTCTCGTTAGAAATGTATTTGTGGGTTTAAGTTTTGATTTAGAAACATGTTATTGTAATGCCTTTTGCTTCTTTTACTAAGGAAAACCATATTTTTTTTTCAGAATTTACTGTATTTAATTGAAAATGTGACTGTATTTAATTGAAAATGATTCTTCTGTGACATAAAAATGTATTGCAGATTTTTAACATTATTGCTTAAAAATGATTTTGGACTTATTCTATATATATATATATATATATATATATATATATATATATATATATATATATATATATAATAGCTAGAGTACAAAAACGATGGAACATATGGTAAATTATAATGAAAATATTCTGAAAATTTATTTAAACTGGAGGAATTGCTTGAAAATAAAATAGATGTACCACTGCAAAACCATTCATTATTTTTTTTTATCGTAAAGGGATGCTAACATTGTTTTTATACAACAATAACGCGATGTTGTGAAGGAAAAAAACTTTAACATTTCCATGAATTTTTAATTAACATGTTTGTTTAAATTAAAAAAAAAAACTTTTTCAGAGAGCATCTATTACCTAGAGATAACTATCGAAAATACCTCTCGGTCCAACAGACAGACTTTTAAAGCCGTTTCATGATCTTTAATTTTCTATATTTAATACATATGCCGTAATTTAAAGATATTTTACTTGCCTATAATAATTATTATTTTAATATAGAAATTTTTATCTTTTTAAATGCCCAAAGAAATTTTTTTTATTCTAACTTTTTTTTAGAATTCTATATGGTTTACTACGTAGGCTTATCAACTTTTAACTTTGAGAAATGAAATTTCGAATTATGATAAATAAACCACTTATTTTTACTTTCTAAAGTACAATTTTGAATGCTTGAAAAACATTTGAAAAAAACATTGTATCTTTAAAAAATTTGACCTCAAGAGTTTGAATATCCATGTTTCACATCTCCTTAAAATAGATAAACATCTTTTGGAGTTATATTTATCTCGCTGCCTTTTTGTTTGTTTGCTATCAAAATAATTAGAAAGCGTATTGAAATTCAGTTTGCAGAAAGAATACTAAAATCAATAAGAAATTTTCTGTTTACTTACCTGTATGCACGATAACTATAAACAGATAGGTGAAGGAATTTTAGTAGATGGTTCTAACCATCAAAATTAAAAATCTTTACTATATTTTGATCCATACTCTACAGTCTATATCCCCACCTACATATACACAAAATATCTATAAAACAAAAAAAAAAATCTAGATAAAGGAAATTTTGTATGTGTTCTTTTCATCAAAATTACAGATGAAATTTGTAATTTTAATTACAATGTAAATACAATGTTCCGTAATATGGTATAAATATACCATATTATGGAACAATTAATCAACCAGTTGGAGAAGTCCGCCAAAACATTTTCGCTTACGCCTTAAACTATTCATGATAGAGAAAGCTTTGCTTAGCATTGACGCATAGTAATTACGAAATGATATTTTTTTAACATGAATTTAGCATTTTTACTGAATTTATCATGTGATCATTGGCGAATTTTTTCGTGATTAATCCTTGACGTGCGGTTAATAGCGCCCGTAAATTAAATGTGTGTTTCAGATACGTTTTTCTCAATACATTGAATCAAACATTTGGCGCTAGATTATACTTGTAATACCAGAAACCCATACTAAATTTGATATATTTAAGTCTTTGGAATCATCGCGTTTACATATTTATGAAAGAACACACCGATAGACAGTCAATTACCAATGGATATGGCACAAACTTTGACACGTGTCTTACATTTTGGATTTTAAATATGTGTATCAAATATTATCTGTATACTAAATTATTTTCTAATTATGGTTCTAAATTATATTCGAATAACCGGACAGACATACTTTCCTTGAACGGATTTTGCTGAAAATCTGATACAGATCTGCAAATCTGGTGTAAAGAGCGTATACAAAATTTCAACCGTCTAGCCCAAAGAGTTTCTGGGTTTTCTCTGTCATAGACAGACAGACATTTTCTAGAAATGTGTTTTCCGAACTCAGGAAGGTTTAAAACATGAAAATTCGTCAGAATTTCGAGTTCGAACTTTTTGAAGGCTACTATACTTTCCCTATGCTACGTATACGAGAAAATAAAAAATAAGCGCCTTCAATACACTTTCAATTTTTCGTTATGAAGTGCAAAATGCGTCATAATTAGGTTAGTAAATAAAGGGGTAATTAAATATTAAAATAAAGCGTTGTAATAAATAAATCAGTAAATAAAACATTGACATATCATATATTATTAATTAAAAGATTTTTAGTAAAGAAATCAGTGCATAAAACGTTGACGAATTATGTATTATGAATGAACGGTATTTTAGTAAATAAAACATTGAAATAAAACAATGTAATAAATAAATAAGTGTATAAAACTTTGACAAATTAGGAATTATAAGTATTTTAGAAAATAAAACAGTAATAAGACATTGAAATAAAACAATGTAATAAATAA
>JAPMOQ010065000.1:1320959-1334217 GCA_026543055.1 Argiope trifasciata | reverse complement strand
AAATAAAACAGTAATAAGACATTGAAATAAAACAATGTAATAAATAAATCAGTGCATAAAAAACATCGACAAATTATAAATTACTAGCCGCCTTTGGCGACCAGCTGGTTCGCCATGAGTAATGGGTACTAAAATGTTCAATTAAATCACATATTCATTCGCCTTGAAGTTACTCCGAACATTGATTGGCCTGAAATTAATATTTTCTTTAAGATGATGGACTGAAAGTTCTAAAAGAACGCGTTTTTCTAATCATATTCCTTAATTTTATAAATCAGTCGGTTTTAATGATTAATTAAGAAGACTGATTGATGTAGCAACTTTTATTTAAAATATTGATAAAAATATTTTGTAAAATATGGCTCACAGAGCAAAGTATGAAGAAATCTAAAATTCATTATTCATAAATGCATTGTTTGACTCAAACCACATAAAATGTAATTATTTACTTCATTTAGATCAAATTAATAGTATTAAACAATATATATGCCTATTAATAATATTTTACAAATTGGCCATTGGAAAGGAATTTGAATGCATATCCTGAATAAATTTAATCCTGTATAAATAAAGAATTTATTCAATTAATGATTTAAATATTGCAAAGGATCATAGAATCCTTTGCCTTGCATTTTTAAAAGAAAATATCACATTTTATATTTATTTTATTTTATCCAGTCACGTGCTAAAAGTTGCCTTTCTTCAGATTTAATTTGCGATGATAGTTTTTTTTTTATTTGAACTTCCGTCAAAATGATGGCAACACGGTGATAAAACCTAATTTTTTCCCTTTGACGTGCTCTTGCAGATTTTATAGAAACCTTAGCTTTGCATTTATTTTTTTTAGAAACTATCACATTTTATAATGAAAAAAAAAATTGAATTAATGATACAGATATTGTAAACGATAATAGAAATATGCCATTAAGTCGGGATTCCAATGCATATCCATAGAGCTGATATATCAGTATCCCAGCTCTATGTGCATATCCTGTCTAAATTCGATCAGGTTTATCGTAAAGAAGATTTATTGAAGTATTTAGATATTGCAAACAATCATAGAATAATTTGCTTTGCATTTATTTTTTTAGAAAATATCACTTTTTATATTTATGTTATTTTATCCAGTCATTTGATTTGCGATGATAGGTTTTTTTATTCGAACTTCCGGCATTCTTTTATTTTATCCAGTCACGTGATAAAAACATAGTTAAAATATTTCTTTAAAAATTCGTTAAAAATAGAAGCTTACATTATAAATTTAAAAAACTGATACCGTTAGAAAGCTAATTTTTTTAAATCTTTAAATTGATATAAAAATCATGTTTGTGCAATGATATTTTCGGAAGTTATAGCGGAAAAACGTCGAAATTTCGCTTAAATTTTAATTAATTCAAATTCTAATTAAAAATTCGAAAAAAGGGCTCCGAGGTGCACATTCCCGACCTCCAAGGTATACATGTACCAAATTTGGTTGCTGTAGGTCCAACGGTCTGACCTGTAGAGCGCCAACACACACACACACACACATAGAGCTTTATTATAAGTATAGATGAATGAAACGTATTTTAATAAATAAAACAGTGTAGCAAATAAATCAGTAAATAAAACATTGACAAATTCTACATTATGAATGAAAAGTATTATTGCTATATATTCATTCATACGTCCGAGTGAAATTGATTCATAACTAACCAGAAACTTCTTTATGGCGCAAAGCCAAGAACCTGCTATCCTTTTTAGAGCGTTAACTACATATCATTAAAAGTATTTTCTTTTTGCTTGCGGTATATTTTGTTTTTCTTCTGTTTCTGTTATTGCTTCTTTTTACTCAGTGACTCTTTCCAAACTCATCTTCCGCGGTCCGCTGACTTTTCACATTATTGTTTCTTCATAAGCATTTAGCAAATGCTACCATTTATGTATTTGTTACGCGATACGTCATAATAAATATGATTTTAAGTTTTCGCTTGAGAGGCAGTGAGTGAAGCGATGCCAAATTTCTATTTTCAGCATTTCTTTTATTATTATTATTATTAAAAAATGTTTTTCTTCCGAAATTGATTTCGCCGTGAAATGAACTTTGAGATTTTAATTAGAAAAACAATTACCTTATAGTCATCTTTACGCTATCATGTGATTATGAATATACATAAATTTGCTCACGTTTTTAACACTTAATCCACAATTTTCTCTGTCATTTCATTAAATTATTCTTAGGTTCTATTGTATAAAAATTAGAATAAATTACGCTCGTAGAAACGCTTTCAGACATTTGGATTTTATAGGTATTCCATGTCTCAACACGTTTATAATTTGACACAAACATTTTAATTGCATGAATGTGCCATAAAACACAAATTCAGCTCAAATAAATGCAATTAGTATTTATTCATTCATAGGTAAAAAAAAAGGTTTAATCACCTGCTTGAAATAATTAGAGAAAAAATAAACTAAAAACTTTTTCCTTAACACTTAATCACTCGCTAATGTACATCGACTACTTTCCTCTAGCCTTAACCACCGCATCGACTTCGAAACTTTGTATTTCATAAAAAAGTTCTTGGTCCTTATATGTCAACGGTCATCTTGACACGTGTCTTTGTTTTGACCCTTAAGGCCTTATCACACGATGAAATTTCGTCAGCACTTTTCCGTTTCTACCCTCAAAAACCGGTCAAGCAAGTTTCATGATCGACAACTTTTTCTAACCAGCTAGAAAATGCCGTCGGAAATATTGTCCGCAAACGAAATTCAGTCAATCATGTGAAACTTTGAAGTGATGTCACTTTCGCTGTCGTTTGCTGACTGAAAGGGCCGACGATATTTTGCCGTGTGATAAGGCCTTTAGATATGTCACAATAGTCAGTCAACTTCCCCTCGCCCCATTTGAATGGTTTTCATAGATATGAAAAAATTTAAAAAATGCAGATCACCGGTTTAACAACTAGAACCGATTTCGCCACTTAATTCTTCCATTTTTCATGCATTGTTAACAAATTAAAACGACCTGTTTTAATTGTGCAAGAATAATTAAAATCGATTATTTCTTTTTTATGTAAATTAGCAAATTCGGTTCTCGTATTTAAATTTATAAAATATTAATGATGATGATGATTTATCCTTATTTCCACGGATAGGGGGTGCAGTAGCTTCTGAGG
Organism: Argiope trifasciata; assembly: GCA_026543055.1. Classification (NCBI taxonomy): domain Eukaryota; kingdom Metazoa; phylum Arthropoda; class Arachnida; order Araneae; family Araneidae; genus Argiope; species Argiope trifasciata. The sequence continues at coordinate 1,331,056 of JAPMOQ010065000.1, read as the reverse complement.
GTAAAGACCCCTGAGCACCCAGAGGGCAGAAGTCTGACTTGTAACTCATATGAAGATGAGAGACACATATTCGCTTGCACAGTCCCTCCTTACAGGGGAGCACATTCATACATCTCAGAAATAGAACACAGAACAACCATGCTCGAACCGGAACTCGAACCCGGGACACCCAGATCACGGGGAAGACACGCTACCCTTATGCCAGCACGCCGGCATAATGTTAATATCATGGTTGAAAGTTTCTCGCCGAAGCGATTATGTAATAAATCTTCAAAATGTTACTTATTTTCATAATATGCAAACTGCTTTGAACTGCCAAATATATACTAATTATTTTCTACTTTACAAAATATTTATGTTCAGATATTCGGGAAATATCGATAATTTTCTGCGAATGTTGGCTCTTACTAAGACGGAATATTTGACAAATATCGATACTACCCGGGGAATGTCAACATATAATAAACTTGTCAGTGAAAAACCAACAACATTTGGCGAAAATCAATATTCTATGACGGTGAAAAAAGAGAAAAAAAAATTCTAGAAATATAATTAATTTTCAGCGAATTTTTTAATCAGTTTAAAGAAGCTAATAAGAAATTCTCTTTGAGGTTAAAAAAATGTGTTTTGCTTTGGTATAAATAAAAATTATAAGATTTCTTTATGCATGGATATAAGTAAATATTTATACACGTCTCTTCCATTTGGATTTGAAAATTATTTGCTTTGATGTGTCAGAGCTATTGTTATTTAAATTCCTCTTTTCCTTAGCGTCGTGAAACATGAAAACAAATTATTTCTTGTTTTTAGGAAAGAAAAGTTAACTTTTAAATCAACAATACCTTCAAATAACAGATATAATTACAGCTATCTACTGCAGCATATTCAAAAGCGTAGATTACAGTATTAGTTGTTAAGTAAATATTGCATTGTATGCATTTTATTATTATAAAGTAAAAGTAAGGAAATCATTTCTTTTCGTTCCTGTAATGAATAATTCTTTTTATCATCGGAAATATGTTGATTTTAGTTAAACTGATATGCTTTGATTATTTAAATTACTATGAAAACACATAATTCCTGCAAATATGCTTGGATAGGTAACGGAATTTTTTTCATGTTTGTCAAAGATTTTGATATGCCTTTTAAAATCATAACGAACATTCTAAAGTCCCTTTTTTATTAAAAACTACACCTAAAATTTATCAGCTTTAACTAACAAATAATGAATTATATGTATGCACGGTACTCAACGAAGACTTTCACGTTAACTCTGTAATAAGAATATTAGACCTCTCTTCTGCATATAAGGTCGCGATTTTCTTGCATGGTATTGATGAGTAATCGTTACGAATTATTATCTTTGCCGTGAAGCTTGCCAAATTCGTCGAGTAATCTTTAGTATTAATCCTTGGAAGTAGTTAATACACAAGTATCAAAACATAATTGTATTTTTAAAGATTTTCTTCCATCGGATCAATAGCAAAATTTGATATAGAATTACAGCTGTATTCTGTACAAAATGTCATTTATTTCACTCAGCTTCTGAATTATTAAGTTTATATGCATGTGGAAGTACCGACAGATATATGGTCAATCCTTTCACAAATTGGTTCAAAATTTATTAGGTATTTGCATTTTAAAATGCTAAACAAATGTGCTAATTTTTATTTATGTAATGTATTTTTTTAATTATTTAATATTTTATTATGCTAATTTTTATTACTCTTTATAGTTCGAATATTCATGTATTCTTTAGATAGCGTCTTCTGAATGGATTTCATTCAAAATTTGATAGGAATTTAAAACTGTGATTAAAACGTCTGTATAACAAATTTCATCTCCATAAAGCTTATTCCAATGATTGTGTTCACAGGTAGACAAACTGACGAACTAACAAATCGACTGATGTAATTCCTATAAAATATTTTTCGGATTTAGAGAAATCTGGATCATAAAGATTCGTTCAAATTTGGTGTTCGAATGCTTTCAACAATTAGGATGTTTTCCCTTTGCCTACTTTTTGCACGAGAAAGTAAAAAGTGACATGCCGTGATATTCATAATCTGATGCATTGTTACAAATTCTAATGAAATAAATCTCTTAAAACCTGTAAAAATCAAAGAATATTTACACATTCACTTATTTGTAAAATATTAATTTATTTGGAATTATTCCATAAGTTTTTGAGGGCAAAATGAGCACAAATGTGCAAAAATACGAAAGTTTTACAGATTTTTTAAATTAATTATAAGAACTCATTGATCGGAAAAGTTGAAAATAGAATAGTTAGCCTACAAATGGATGCTAAAAGAATATTATTTTGCAGCATATTCTATAATATTTTCTGCAGTTTTGAGAATCAGAATACTTTTCCAATTCTTGGTAATACCTAGATTGATACAACTTGTTCTAATTCTCATTGGAAAATATATTTATTTGAACTACAAAGAGTAAATTTTTTAAATATCAAAAGTAACGTTTGATATCATAGTTAGCTTATCCATTACATTTCAAAATCTAAAAATAAATCAGCATAAATATTTCAAATAACAGTATATTGTTGTACGTATCATTAACACCAACTCATAGTTCTAAGATTAACCGTTTCGCTTCTAAATATAAAACTGCGAATAATCTATTATTTATCTATTTTTAAGAGATTTAATTTTCTTTTGCGTCTGAGATTTATTTTAAGAAAACATCCTTGGACATCATGGGTCAGCATCGTCACGAAAATTTGAACGAGGGAACATAAAGAATACGAATTTATAGAAAAATTCATTTTCGAAATAGCATGTTATGAAGAAATATTTCGTCACGATATTTTAAAATCGTGAGAATCCCAAACCTTGATTGCAGGAATGAAAAAAAAAAGATCTCCATCTATTACACTACGCTTTTTCGTTTTTATCTGATGGCAACGGACCAAAGATTTCCCTAAAAATAAATTCGATATCTTTTATCTAACTTATATAATATTTTTGGCTTGATAATCTATTTTTGTTGAAATAACGAAACATCTAAGTCCACGATATGAAACAATGAGATGTTTATTTTTTCCGAGTAAAGGGAACTTTAGCTGATAACACAAGTTTATTTGAATTTATAATTTATTATTGATATAAATTAGAAAATAATCTGGGTTTTATATGTTATATATATTGGTTATGTATGATGTTTATATATATGATTATATATATTATTAATAATATAAATGGTTATATATATTATTCAGCCATCATTCTGGCCTTGGAGTAGTGCATTTTCCCCATGATCGAGAGTTCGAGACTTGATTCGGACATGGTTGTTCTTTATCCTGTGTTCTTTGTCTGACAGAGCCCTGGTGTAAAAAAGGTGTGTGCAACTGAGTGTCGTCTTCATACGAGCTATAGTCAAACTTCTATTCTCGGGTGATCAGGGGTCATTACGCTCTGAAGATACTAAACCCCTCTTTCTTGCCCCTATACCTTGGTCTTGCTTTGAAACAGTGTTCAATCTAAGGGAGATAAGCAACAACAAACTTAAATGATTTCATTTATTTAAAGATTTTATATTTCTTAAATATTTAAACACGTATTTTAAAATTAATTACTTAAATTTTTGTCATTATTTTAGTACCTGCATTTATACGTTTTTGCGTTGAAAAGATTTTAAGTATTTTGTGTTATGTCCAAGCTATCTTTGCGATATAATCAAAAGCAAATTTTAAAATAAACTAAAAAATAGATGAATTAGGCTTAAAACTTTATTAATGAGTTAAACATTTATGAGTAAAATATATTCATAATTACGAATTATGAGTAAAAAATTTCTATTATTTTTAATTCTTTTTTAAATTTTAGAATCAAGAGTATTCAAAATTCTAATTTCTTTAAACTATCGTGTAATTTTTCTTTTAAAAAATCTTGCAAATTCTATCGTATTTTTTTAAAAAAAATTCTTTTACATTTAAGTCTAGCAGTAAACAAAAAGAACATTAAACCGCATAGTCGCTGCACAAACGGATCCATCTTCTTTCATTATTTACATTCCTATAGTTTATAAAGACAATAAAATGCCACTTACTTTTTTTTATTCAAAAAATACGCAACAAATTTGATAACTGAAGAATTTATAGCTAGATAAGTATTTCAGTAGACAATCATAACATGCATTCACTGACAGCTTCTATACTTTTTATTTGATTCCTGTTATATACGGCTATGTAAATAGAAGAAAAACGTTGCTCTAGCTGGAAGTAATAATACCATTCAAAGAAATTTCGATAACACAACGAATTACAGAATACTTATGACAAGTGACCATATTATTTACTGAAGATTTATGTCATTTTTACATTTCGTTTCGGTTTCCTTTTTTTAGCTGTCTGAATTCTGCTGATTCACAAAAGATTTGCTGTGTCTAATTCTATTCTTTATCGAATAAGAAAAGATGATGCTATGAATTATGGGTAGAATCTTGATTCAAATTTGTGCATGTATAAAATATTGTTCTATTAAGTTATAAAAGTATGGCTATGTACCAAATTTCGAATTTTCGGCATTTTTTCGTAATTATCTATTCTATACTTATAATAAAGCTCAATGCGTGTGTGTGTGTGTTGGCGCTCTACAGGCCAGACCGTTGGACCTACAGCTACCAAATTTGGTACATGCATACCTTGGATGTCGGGAATGTGCACCTTGGAGCACTTTTTTCGAATTTTCAATTAGAATTTGAATCAATTAAAATTTAAGCGAAATTTCGACGTTTTTCCGCTATAACTTCCGAAAATATGATCGCACAAACATGATTTTAACATCAATTTAAAGATTAAAAAAATAGCTTTCTAATGGTATCAGTTTTTAAATGTATAAATCAAGCTTCTAGTTTTAACGAATTTTTAAAGAAATATTTTAACCATGTTTTTTTTATGGTTATTTTTATGTGACTGGATAAAATAAAATAAAACAATGCCGAAGTTCAAATAAAAAAAAAAAAAAAACTATCATCGCAAATCAAATCTAAAGAAATACAACGTTCAGCACGGGACTGGATAAAATAACATAAATATAAAATGTGATATCTTCTAAAAAACAAATGCAAGGCAAAGGATTCTATGATCGTTTGCAATATCTATATCATTAATTCCATAAATTATCTTTATTTACAGTAAACCTGATTGAATTTAGACAGGATATGCATTGAAATCCCGACTTAATGGCATATTTCTATAATCGTTTGCAATATCTGTATCATTAATTCAATAATTTTTTCCATTTTTCGCTTACTTTAAAAAACATATTTAACATTGTGGCAATATCACCGAAAAACCATTTTTAATATTTTGGAAGCATAATCGATAAATTGTTAGAGCATTAAACTCAAAAAGTTTTTCCGAATAAAGTTACCTACTCTTTAACTACTAATAACCTAATCTTTTAACTTTAACTATTTCTTAAATTTTGGCTAATGAATATGTGATTTAATTGAACTTTTTAGAACGCACTACTCATGGCGAACCAGCTGGTCGCCAAACGCGGCTAGTACGAAATAATAGAAAAGTATATGAACATTGATGAATCTTGAGGTTTGGATTTTATCGACGATTTTACATTAGATTATGATATGTTAGCAATTGTCTTTATGTTGCTTTTAATAATGATCTGTTACCAAAGCAGATATAGCGAAATTGTAATTACATGTCATGTATCACTCGCAAAATTTTCAACAACCAGATATTTAACTATTTATCCTTTCCATCTTAAGAATTTTGAATCCGTAACTTTCTTTAACTATCTACACCGAAAAACTGTAAGGTTTTACCTTCAAATTACCTGCATAAAAGCAAGACACAAATGTAACAAAACAAAACTAAGCTAAATATTTCTTTTCGGGAGTCTCATCAAATGTCCTCCAGCATATTCAGATTCTGTCGATACTGCTACGTTCAGTTGTGGCGGGGTGGTCAGCTGTATGCAAGAAGAAGCATTTTCAGATTTCTCCTGTTAATATCTATACTTATACTAAAGCTCAATGTGTGTGTGTGTGTGCGTGTGTTGGCGCTCTACAGGTCAGACTGTTGGACCTACAGCTACTAAATTTGGTGCATGTATACCTTGGAGGTTGGGAATGTGCACCTCGGAGCCCTTTTTTCGAATTTTTAATTAGAATTTGAATTAATTAAAATTTAAGCGAAATTTCGACGTCTTTCCGCTATAACTTCCGAAAATATTATTGCACAAACATGATTTTTATATCAATTTAAAGATTAAAAAATTAGCCATCTAACGGTATCAGATTTTTTAATTTATAATGTAAGCTTCTATTTTTAACGAATTTTTAAAAAATATTTTAACCATGGTTTTAGCACGTGGCTGGATAAAATAAAAGAATGCCGGAAGTTCAAATAAAAAAAAACTATATTCGCAAAATAAATCTAAAGAAATGATACTTTTAGCACGTGACTGGATAAAATAAAAAAAACAAAAAATGTGATATTTTCGGAAAAAATTAATGCAAAGCAAAGGTTTCTATTATCGTTTGCAGTATCTAAACCATTTTATTCAACAAATCTTTATTTACGGTAAATCTCATTGAATTTAGACAGAATATCCATTGAAATCCCGACTTATTGGCATATTTCTATAATCGTTTACAATATCTGTATCATTAATTCAATATTTCTTTTTCTTTTTCGCTTTCTTTAAAAAAAAAATTTTAATATTTTGGCAGCATCACGGAAAAAAACATTTTTAATTTCAGGCCAATCAATACCCGAAATTGCTTTAAGGCTAATGAATATGTGACTTCATTGAAAATTTTAGAACGCATTACTCATGGCGAACCAGCTGGTCGCCAAAGGCGGCTAGTATAAAATAAAAAGAAACTAATTGAAATAGTGTCTTCAATTTTTTTTTCTCTTTCTTATTTTGTCGACGAATTTTTTTCTAATTTTTTTCGAGGGTGAGGGGGTAAAATACTTGTATGTAAACATAGTATACGAGAAAATAAAAATTTGATAGTGAATTAAACTTTTAGTTTGTAACTTCTTAGTATTATGTAGTTTCAGAATTTAATTTATCTAATATCTTTTTATTTTTTCTCTAATTAAATAACAGTGATAATGATCACGTAAAAATATTATTCAATATTATCATCACACACGTGATAATATTCACACACAATTCAGTAACTGAAATCATGAACACTTTTGTCGTAAAACGCATTTATTAAGAATTATTCAATTATTTAAAATGAGATATAAATATTGTATGGAAGTAATTCTCTATGAATGAACTTTGAATTTTATTGAATTATGAACTTTGAATTATACAATGATTTTTAAAAAAGTATTTGTCCAATGATATATCCTGAAATGATGGTACTGACATGAAACGCTTAATTTAATTAATTTTTTAATTAAGAATCTAATTAAAATTTTAGCAGGATCTTTCTTCGTGAATACCAACTAATAGAAAAAGATATCTGTAAAATTTCTGGAAATTCACCAAAAATATCTATGCCACTATTGTTCAGAGTTTTATTTTCCTAGTCCCTCACGTGAACGTTTAATGCGATATAGCAAAGAGAAGAAAATCGAATATGAATTTTTGGCACTTTTTTCCAACAGCTTAAGATAAAAATTACAAACAGAACTAAAATTTTAGTAACAAGAATACATACCAAATTTCATTTACCAAGTTGTTACATTTTTAAGTTATCACATTGACATAAGGAGAACATATAAACCAAGAAATGGAAGATGAACTCCCCTCCATGAAATTTATGCATTTTTGATACAGGTCTGCGTTTTGGATCTGTACAAAAATTTGATACCTAATTTTTTGACCTACTTCTTTACATTTTGTAAATATCGTATTAACTGGCAATCAGATGAACAAACATATAAATTTCATGTGAATGGACACAAAATTCGATTAGAAATTTCATGCTATAGTCGCATTCCTGATTTAATTTTTCAGGCTCAAAGCGTTTTTTCATTACCCTATGAGCATATTAATACCAAATATTCAGGGAATTCTAAAAGATGGAGATTCAAATTCGAAATCGCTCAATGATTACATTTTTTTTTTCCTTCTGTGTACTTCCCATAACAAAAAGTTCGGATAATTAATATTGGGATATTAAGAATTTATTTCATGAAAATATGAATCTAGAAGCTGCTCTTTAGAAGAGCCCATATTTAAAAATAAAAACTTTTAAAAGCATATTATTATTTTGCTAAGAGATTACAAACTAAAAATAAGTATCCCTACATTGTAACTAAAATGTAAAAAATAAGTCATCTTAAAAAAAACTTATCTATACTTTGTATAAAGCATTTCCGTAATTGACTTCCAAAAAAATTGTTTAATCAGAGTTGTAAATGTTCAGTCAGAAATATGTTCTTCACGTACGTTTTATCACTGAATCGTGTTTTAAACATCATCCCAAGTTTTCTCATCAAATATCCAGCTTATTTTGGAAGGGCACACACACACAAAAAATGGAGTTTTGTAAAAATCACGATTTTCAGTGAAGTATCGTTATCTTAACCAAGAACGGTTAAGAGAATCAATTTCTTAAGTCTCGAATCGTGTTCTTATCGTGATTAATTCAAAAAACAATTTTTTTTCGTAACTTCTTTCGTGCTGTGATGAATTTCAAATGATGGTTTAATTCACCATTTTATGAAAAAAATATGCCAGGATTAGTATATAAATACCTCCTTCCGTTTCTATGGACTTTTATACGAGATAGTTGGAATACGATAGGAAGTTGTATCGTGGAGATTTATGATTGATTCGGAAGCTTGCGTTGCCATAAATAGCGCCGTCGAAATGAAACGTTAACTCTTAAAACCGGATGTATAAAATCTGAGGGAATAAAAAGCGTCACATGCGAGTATTTTTAGGGCAAGATCTATATCTGATGTCAGCTTTTTTTAGTCTGAATGGCAACGATAAAGAACGTTTAATATTTTTCGATTAGTACAGTTTAACTCTTTGTCACAAATATCCAGGAAATATTTATAATGTTCCGTGTATATTTATAACGATTTTATAAATATATTCGAACGCTAGTTATTTAAACAATAAAAAATGTACTGACTGAATAGAAGAAATTTTTGAAATTTTAACTTCATTTGTTCATTTCATGTCCAATGGTGGACTATTACATAAAGGGGAAAAAGCGATGAGACACATTAGTTTATGTCACTATACATGAGAAAAAAAAGCAAAATTTTTCCATTCCAGTGATTTTGTAATGAGATTAAGAATTTCTTTGACACGTGCAATCACAGGAAAGAGAAATTTAGATATCTTTAAAAGAATTTTACGAACATAAAATATTTTTTACCCTTCAGATGGAACATGAGAACCTGTTGAATTCATTAGCTTCTCTAAATGGTGATTCGAATTAATAAAATAAAAATTGGAGTTGGATCAGGAAATAAAAGAATATTTAAGTTTAAAACCAATATGGATTAAATTAAGATAAAATTTAGGAAATTAAATATAATTATTCCATATTTATGTACATTAAATATGGAATATATACTTTAATTAAAAATTAAATTAAAGTATATATAAGTAACAATATTTTAAACTCTAATTTATATTCTAATTATTCTCTTAATTTAGCCCATAGTAACTTCATTCTAATTCATTTTCTTATTTTCTGATCGCATTCCACTTTTACTATTTAATTAATTCAAGAGAAGCTTTGTAAAATACTTTAATCAGTGGTTCTCACGCTACAAATTAAAAGATGAAAATTGCCGATCTAAATAAATACTTTTTCAAACATTCTTGTGCTTCCCTTCTTGTGATTGACACTTGGAGAAATCCTGTTAGAATCTTAATAGTATATAAGCACTGTGAAAAAATATTTTCTTTATCAATACCTCACGTTATATTAGACGGAGAGGTTAATTTTTTCTTCCTCTTTTTGCTCTCTTCTTGCCTCGTATGCTGCTGCGAGCGCTCGTACTTTGCCTGAGCTTTCTTGCAAATAATTATGCTTCTCGGGATGGATTAAAGCGAACTTAAAAATTTTCTATGGATTTCGAACTTACACACACACACACACATATATATATATATATATAT
>JAPMOQ010065000.1:1266672-1320559 GCA_026543055.1 Argiope trifasciata | reverse complement strand
ACTCCGGATGTTTCCAGTGGAGCTTCCGGGCTCTGAAAAAGAAAGTTTGGATACATTTTGGCTGCCGTCATGTCAGAAAAGTAAACAGTTTCGAAGATAAAGAGTTTCTCTTTTTGTGCAGCGGGCCATTGTCCGCGTCTTTTTTTGTTTGCTCTGATTTAGAAAAGTGTGGAGTTTATTTTTTATTCATTATTTTCGAATCGGACAAAAGTGTGTGAATAGAATGGGTGCGGCGTTGTGTAATTCATATTGTCGGAAAATTCTATGAGATCGGTCTTTCTTTGAGATTTAATCAACATTCGCTTTATTCGTTTCCTCAATGATTCATTCAATTTTTTATTTCTAATTTTAAAGAAATTTTGTTGAGGATATATAATTGTTACTTGTGATTTATATGGTTAATGTTGGTATTTTTAAATTTTAAAGATATTTTGTTAAGCTCTATGAAATTGTTCTTTGTGAATGACTAATTTACATACTTAATGGTTAATTTTTTCTCCATTTCAATGTTTTTAAGGTCTATGTCATTGTTTATTACGTATGATGAATTTATATGGATGATATGTTAGTTAATGGAGTTTTAGACACGTTTTTTCAACCAATGGAAACAAAATTTGTCTCACTTATTGTCACAAATTTTCATGCAAAATTTGATATATTTAAGTTATTGTATTTTTGAATTATCACGTTTATTTATTTCTGAAAGTAAAGATCGACAAACTATAAACTCCTTAAAAAATTTGTCTCAAAATTTAACGCGTGTCGATACCATAGGTGATAAATATGTATACCGAATTTTATTTGTCTATCTCTCTTCTTTTTTTAATTAATGTGTTAATTCATATTCAAACAAACGGATTTCCTCTAAACAAAATTTGCTCAAAAATTAAGTGAAATCTACAAATTTGATGTAATGAATATATACAAAATTTCATCTTTCTAGCTGAAAGCATTATTTATTTGCCTTTGCGATCTATTCTAAGTAACTTTTGACGACAAATAAATTCATTTGCATAATCTGTTCTTTAAACTGTTTGAATAAAACTTATTGGATAAGTTATAGCCAATCAAATTTATTCCTAAAGGCTTGTTTAATTATAACATAAGCTACAAAAGTTTTATAAAAAAGATCATCCTTATAGAACTTGCTTAGTAAATCCTGACAAAAAATTATATTCTATATTAAAAGTTATTTTCATTATTTTAATAATATATATAAATTTCGAATAGGTTTATCTTATTCATAATTGGCATAGCATATTGTATTTTATTTTTGCCAAAATATGGTATTAGAAAAAGGAAATAATAATTTATATTTACTGGGTTTTTCACTGACAAATAATACAATGATATAAATTTAAATTAATAAGTCCTACATCATTTAAAATTTACTGTAAAGCTTTAAATGCATGCTCGCAGCAATGTCGGTTTGCAAACATTTTGAAATTGTTTCTAAATCATCATACTTATTGATATTGTTACTAAATTTTTTTACGAGAAATGTTTATTTAAAACGCTTAAAGTTTGCATGCTTTGTTAATGCAGTGTAATTCTATGCCTATTTTACCTTTTCTCTCTTTTTACTAATATACTTATTTACATTATTTCGTGAAATACTTTTTTTTAAAACAAACACTTCGTACTGTAAGAATTATAAAAAGCCCTGAAAGTTACCTGAGTTACTTCGATTGAAAGTTATGTACTGCCATCTATGAGCAATAAAATGAACTAATGAGCTGCATTAGAATCTTTTCATCCATAATAAGTGAATAAAACTCAAATTTATTATTTCCCCATTTCTTTGTAATATTTAAGAATTTCAATCAGTTAATCCATTCATATTTTCGTAATTAATCCTTTAAAATAACTATATTACACTTTATATAAAACGTACCTACAATGTGTGCTGCCATCTAGTGTTAAGTATGTAAACTAAAATATTAAATCGCACATCTTATTCTTCATGTCATATATATGTAATAAAGAGAAATATTAATAATCAAATCAACATTAAATAATAATAGAATTCTTAAAGAAGTAAATTATATGTCCTTTTTGTATTTGGGTTACTTTTGCAATTGCCTTGAATATTTTTTTTAATTTTATAATTATGTTTATTAAACATATATGTATTATATATTTACTATTTATTTACTCCATTAATAGTTCTACGAGGAAATCAAAATATTATTTTCTTTGTAACAATTTTTTCCGACCTTTCATTAAAGCTTTTTCTAGTGATCTTAACACATTTAGCCAATTTCTATGATATTAATAAGAATTAATAAAATGTCGATAAAATTAGTTAATTATAATAAAGAAATCAAATTCTAAAATTTGAATTTATTTTATTTAATTAAAAAAATATATGAATTATTACTAAGATTATAGATCAGATTATTAAAACTGCATTACTAGGTAATTAAATATTTTATAAGAACTTTCTGAATATAATTATATTGTATTAAAGAGGCTATTAATAATGTGGTAAATATTTAGTTTTTTTATTATCTTGCTTGCTTATTAATATTTTAATCATTTAATTATTTTAAAGTGCGCCTACAAACATTTTTCTCTTGTTTTTTTTAAATGGTTCTTATCATTGAAAAGTAAACCGTCTATAAAAGCATTGAAATACTCTTCGAAATTATGAAATAAATTGTTTGCTGATTAAATAAAAAAATTATTAGCTTAGTATTTTTCTGATTTATAATATTGGCATGAACATAAAATGTGATTATTTTTAAATGTATACGTAACGTAGCTAAAAAAATATATGTATCCAAATGTGTATAAATATAAATATTGACAAGAATATGGAAAATAAATTAGTGATTAATATTCACCATTCAATATTTTTAATTATAAATGTTCAGTTTGTAGCCAAAATTTAATTATTCATTATTAAAAATATTAACATCATGTGTCCTACAATTTTGCAATTTTCTAAAAGGTGTAAAATGTTTCATTAAACTGAAAGTAAGGTTTGATTTTTTAACACTTGATTAAAGTGAAAATTAATTGAAATTGAATTCTTTGAAATGAACTCAGAAACTATTTTAAACAAGTGACAGAATTAAAATATTTTCACTTTAAAGTTAGCGGCAACAATGAGGTATGCATTTCATTAAAATATAATAAGTGAAATTGAATGTATGAGTAAAAAGTAATGTTTCTTTCAAGGACAGCCAATCCGTGATAGGGAACATTTTAACTTCTTCCACTGTAAGAAACTGTTTGTTGTTCAAATTGGGTTTTAATTATATTTAAAACTCACCTAATATTATCTTTAAATTATTTTAACAAAATCATTTTTATTAATTCTAACTAAACAAGGATCATTAAAAAAATAATAATAACGTATTTTGCATTTCCATTAAGAGAATGCAAGAACATTTAGTATTTTGTTATAATATTTTATTGATTATATCTAAAAGAAAAAACTTATCTTCCAACTACAGACGCATAGCTATTTTTCTAAAAAATTATTCAGCAACCTTTGTGCAACAAAAGTTACTATTTCTCGGTACGGATATTTAATAGAATTACAGTTATCATAAAGGTCCAATCTAGTTCAAATACAGTCACTCGCCCCAACATTTGAGGCTACCAGAATTTGTTACGTAGAGGTGAAATCCTGAAGTTAAAATTTCAGATTCCTTATAGAGAAATATAGTTTATATCAAGCAAACATTTTGCTTCCTCTAAATACTAGTATTATTGCATCAATCTAATACGTTCTAAAAGTCGGCAAAGGTATCGGGTTTACGTTGTATAAGATAGATAATAGTATCAGGTATATATTTCATAAGTTTGGCAAAATTATCGGACATATGTTTTTTAAGGTAGACAAAAGTATCAGTTGTATATTGCATAAAAGTAATGACAAAACTAATACAGCTGAAATGTAGGAAGTATTTAGCATCAGGATAGTATTTTGGATACGATTGATAACTTTCTTGATTTCATTGATTTTCAATCGGATAATGCTACATCAGTTTGAAGCCAAGAATTAAATCGATACAGCCTAGTTCACTGTCTACCTTAACAACGCAAGAAGTATGCGTGATATTTTTTTAATTATAAGAATTTAATCCCAAGCCATTACTGCATTACGCCCCATTTAACGATACACATACCTCTGAAAAACACTTTGCTTTCTCTTGTGCTTACTATAAAATTAAAACCTTAGCTTTCCTGTCCTCATCCATCCCTCAATCACTGCCAAAAGAAGAACCACAGCATTGTAAGGATAACATTGAAGGATCACAGCATTTTAAAAATGAATAGATGACGGTCCACATTGTAGGTCCACAATGTAGTTTATGTTAGTTCGAAAACATATTCAGTTATCACGATTTTCAGACCAAGGATTTCAGAAAATTTGTATCTACCTAGTATCGGGCTTCTTTCTGATGATAAATCAATAAATTATCATCACTACCAAATAAAAAGAGTATAAAAAGCAATCGAATATCATTATTAACATCTAACTGAAACCGGATATCAACCCAATTCTACACCCTGTCCTTGTTTGAATTTTAAGTAAGAACACAATGATAGATCATCATATGTGCAGCAGTAAATTATGTGGATTATCTTTTTATAAATTAGTTTATTTTAATTGACCCTTTTTATTTAATAAGCATATTACTGATTTATTTTATCTTAATAGTTTATTTTGGTAACTCTGTGAAAAATGCGTGTATTTCTTTATGTATTTAAGATTCGTGATTGCACGACATTGAAGGTGAATTTGTTCTTGGAATAGAACCGGGACCTTTGAGTTTGAAAGCCAGTAACATACCACTGGACAAAAGCATGCTCAAGTCCCGCTGATGTTATCTGTCTTATTAAGATATCAGTACAATATCCCAATTCTTGTATAATATTATTTAAATGTTTAGAAATGCTGCAAAACTTATTTAGTTAACAAAAACGTAATTTTACCCTAATACTTTTAACTCATGGAATTTGTTTTCAACCAGAAATCGAAATTGGTTGGAATTCGATTGATTGATAATTTTTAATTCTGGTCCAGTCTTCCTCAGCTTAGCAATTCTTACTTGCCTAGTCGAGTATCCCCTACTGTAAGAACTTCACAAACCCATTTCCAGAGCCAAAAACTACTGGCTGAAGCATATACACAATTTTTCTTGGTCCCGGGCATGACACAACAAATGCTAATCAAGAACCATTTGACCCCGGTAACAAAACTCACCTTGTAGGACACGGGACCAGATAAGAAAGTTATCGATTTTGTTCAAACAATAACACAACACGAGTTATCTCTTGAAAGATGTGCGTGTTTCGGGTTCGGCGAACTTCTTGACAGTTCCAATCCCGGAATGTCACATTCCCAGTATTGTGTCGATCGGACCTTTTGTTTCCAGAGGGGGGGGGGGGATGAAGGCGAAGAGAGAGTGCTAATTAAGGCAGTGGAACGTGCAAATGAGTTGGGAAGACTTGACGGATGACTTGTGAGTGTGTGAGGGTCAAAAGGCCGGACAAATGTAATACAAAAAGAACGTTTTGTTAGTTTGTTCTGTTTGAAAGGGACTTCAAAGGATTGAGTGAAAGTTCTTGGATTGACTGACAATAGATGTCGGATTTTGATTTTGTTGGTCTCATGATGCAGTTGTCAGATGTTGTAGGTCAGTGGCAGAGAGGCGTTAGCAGACGCTAGGAAATTCTAAAGAATAAATCAGTAGTATCCAAAGAGCACTTTTAGTTTCCCACTGTAAAATGTGTTACTTTTGGTACGGAGTTTATACTTAAGAGTAGACAATTTAATTTTACTGATTCGTGTTATATATTTTTGCTACCATCCAATATTGCACAGCCCAATCAAAGTTTTATTAATTAACTAATCGCCTTTGACGACCTACCGTTACGTTAGTGCTAGCTAAAACGTTCAATTAAGTATTTTATATAACTTTATCTCTTAATAATTTCTTCGACAAATTATTGTTTTTCAAATTTTTTAGCTCTATAATTCACGCATACTATTAGGCAGATCTTAAGCCTTTCTGTTCATTTTATTACGCATCTACCTATAATTTTCTGTTAGTTTCCGTGAAATGCGAATTTTAAATTAAAGTAGAAATGATTATACTGTAATTAATATAAAAACATTCTTTATTGAAGCCAAGCATGTCTATTTTTTAAAAAAAATATGAAAAGTGAAAACAGAGGTTTTCCACGTTAAAGTCTTATGTGTACTTTTATAATGCTACTATGTGTGTCTTTCATAATTTATATAATATCATAGAATTATTCAACAAAAATTTCTTTGATTCAACATGAAAATCAGCTTTTAGTTTTACTTTCAAAAGAATTTAAATAACTTCAATAATACTAAATACACTGTTGAAAAATATAGTTAACATTTTTTTTAAAAAAATCTTTATAAATATAAAATTAATTTATAGATTAATTACATTTGTGCTTTAAAAAGATAATCTTTTACACTTTACTTTTTGTTAAATTCATTTTTATAGGATAATATTTTTGAAAGTTAACGCAGAAAAACGCTGAAATTTCGCATTGTTTTTGAGTCCTGAAAATTCTAATTAAAAATTCAAGAAAAAAAATCTCTCCGAGGTTGATACTTGTAAGTCATATTATCTGGCCTGTGGATGATCTTTCATATTTGACATAAGTATGTATAGACATAGATTGGAAGTATACAGAATAATTTTTTTAATGATTACGGAAATAAAAAAAAATAAGCTAAGCCAAAGGAGTGATTGTTTGTATACAAGACTGCAGCATAACGTTTACTAAAGAGTTACAAATATTTTAATTTATCATATTTTCAAAAGTAAATCTAAAATCCTCCAAAAATAAAATAAATAAAATGACATTGAAAATTCACAAATATATTTAACAGCATGTCTTAAATGACTTTTTAGTTTTGAATGGAAATTCCTTCCAATAAAACCAAAGAAAAAATAAGGGTAATTGACCAATAACAAATTATGATTACATGGAAGTCATCTAGGATCTTACATAGTGGAAAATCATTAAAAATAAAAACCATTTTAAGCAATTTTTTGAATCGGCTTTTACAAGGAATAGAATCTAGATTACAATTTAGAGAATATTTTAACATTTTGTTGAAGGGGAATTGGAAGAGATCAAAGAAAAAATCGACTTGCCATCTAAAGTGAAATTCAAAATATTCGAATTCATCCTGTCTTAATACATAAAAAAGTTTATTAGTAATTGTTAATTCTTGTAAATTTTAAGAAATTAATTTTAAAGAAATTTCTGTAGATCAAAGTTTCTAATGCTTCTTTTTATATCTTAATATTTTTAAAAAATTTTATTGTTGCTTTTCTTGATTACACAATAATTTATCTGATAGCGAAGATTGCTGTCTGGATGAAATGACTTCAAGACATATTGTCTTATGTATGATTTATTTGAAACATCAACAACCAAAGGCACATGATTGTTCCATAGTGTAGCAAGCCTACAGAACTGTGCATAATATTTCTCCGGAGAGAGAGCCAAGATCACACTTCCGCTAGTACACGAGTCAAGTTCGCTGCCCTACGAAAACAGAATAAACTAACATCAACAATGAGATCACGTGATATTTACATGATTGACAGCTAGCTCCGCCCAGGAAGACCACATGATTAATTGAATTCTCAACAATTTTTATTTACTCATATACGTTGAGGAGAAAAAATAAGTAATCACTAAAAAAATTCAACTCAAGAAGTTTTAAACGAATCTCACGTTTAAAACTTCACTGGATTCAAAAAACACATTTTTAGAAAAGGACCGCCACCTTACAAAGATAAATCAAAAACGCTCTTTGTACTAGACGGATGAAATTTAGTATACCGTCTTTGTGCCAAATTTGTAGATTTTTTGCAAATTTTCAGCAAAATCTGTGCAAAAGAAATCTGTCTGTTCGGTTTTTCGAATATAAGTTAACGACATCTATAAAATGAAGAGAACTAGAAGGATAAAATTCAATATACAGCTTTGACAACTATAGTGTAGACACCTAACAAAATTTCAGCCAAATCCATCTAGAAGTTGGCTGCAGATTCTGTTTCCCAACCTGTGTTTTCAAAAACATACAAATGTGACAAATAAAAAAATTTAGTAACTTAAATATATCAAATATGGCAAAGGTTTCGTGAATAAAAGCACAGTTTTGCGTCAATTTTTTGTTTCAATTTGTTTCTAAGCACTTCTTTTACATAAAAAATTGACACAGTTTTGTGTCAATTTTTGGTTTCATCGAAAACCTAAATTCAGTTTTCGGTACTAGAGATGTTTCATGTCAATGATTAATCGCCAAAAAAATCGCTAAGGATGACCCGATAGATTCATTAAAGATGTTATGTTCAAGGCAAAGGTTAATATTTCGTAGCTACAATACGTCGTTGCCATGAAAGACATCGTCTGGCATGACTAATTTATGAGAGAGTATGCTAGAAAGCTTGGGGGAGACCACTGGCTCTCGTTTAAATATATTATAGTTAAATAGGCTTCAATATTGGCTGCAGATTCTGACATGAATCATTATTAATTGTGTGAAATTCTCTACAGTGCAGACAATCTGATCTGTAGAAGCCAAATTCATTATAAGTTGCTTCGTTTACTGTAGGTCCTTAGCAAAAAAGAGAATTCCAAAGTTTTTTGCATTAGATATTTAATCAAAAATTTATTGAAATTTTAACTTTTTTTCCCTTTTAATAATTCGCGAACATATAGTTCTCACGTTAACCTCTTCTGATGAACTTCTTTCACTCTATTAGAGTTGTACTTGATTCGGTTTTGTAATCGGTCTTGGCCTCATTTCTTAACGCTAATTAAAAAGTCTTGCCTCGCAATGGAGTAATAACATTATGAGCTATAAAATTTATCTTGTGCATATTTATAAGGTAAATCAAGGTAATCGAATAATTAAATTCGTCCTTTCGGATAATTTCATTAATTAATAAATTAACGCAGCAATTCTTATGGTTGTTTAAATGTTTTCTTACATATTGCATAATAAAGAAAAGAACCCCGATTTGCTCTAATATTTCTATTTATTTTTTACGCATAAACGATATAACATACATATATTTCATATCTTCTTTCATACATTCATGATTCTAAGTATTAATAAAAATTTACTCCAAGTAAATACTTAAATTCCATGTGCTTATTCTTGTTTTTCTTATATTAAAATACTTTTTTCATCTTTCTGTTTTCAGGTAAGGAATTTTCTTTTGGTTACTGCAATGTTCAAACACCAGTGTTATTGAAGATGTAAGGTATCCTTTTCTTCATATAAGATTTGTAATTAATCTTTGAAAATGTGACATATTGTTTTTTTTTTATTATGAGTTTCCGGTTTCGAAACTGATAAACTCTTGAAGTATATAAAATTTCTTCTATGCCAGCTTACAGGAAAATCGGTGGATTCCTTTATATCTTAGTTATTATCTGGTACATAAATTGTTGGTGTTAGAAACAGACAAAATTAGGAATTGAAACTCGTGAATATTAGGCGTTCGTTTTTCAGCTCCTAACTTCTATTGCCTGTCTCCCTATTGCCGCTGTCGAAAAACATTAGATGCAAAAGTTGTCTATCTTAATGAGGTGCTAATTTGATTTATTTTTCTACAATACTAAGAAAGTTATAGCAAATATTTCAAATCCTCGCCATTTCTGCCGTCTTTGAGATAGATAGAGCATTTACGAACTTATCCGAGTCTTTTGCACTTATAACAACATATTCCAAACCAATAAAAATCCAAACAAAATTACTCTAGTTATCCTGTTTACAATACAACATGGGCAAAGAGCTATACGCATAGTTATATATATAAATATATATAAATAAACTTTCGAACGAAGGGTTGTTTTAGGCTCTAGGGACCATAATCGGTGAAGAACTAAAGAAAATATCCTTTAGATGGGAATCTTATTATGAGAACCATTGGAGTAGGTAATCTTCCTATAGGAATTTACCTATAATACCAGGCAGCGATACCCTCTATAGTATTGTATATTTTCTTCATGCTTTTACAGTGTAGAACTAGTACTTATTTTAAAGCCCGTTTTACAATTTCATTTACAAAACAGTAAGGTATATAGCTCTCTTTTATGAAATTAAAAAAAATGTTTTGAGCCATGGCGAACTGAAATATAACTAACGTTCGGAGAATATGATTGTTTTGCTCTCAATTGCATCAGTGGTTTAGCAAATATGAACGAGGTTTGGAGCGTCGCCTAAAAAAGTTTAAAGATTATAATAATAGCACAAAGGCTATGATTTTATGCATTTGTAGTACCTTACAGTATTGGTGCCTGGACTATATATACAGCGGGATGTCTATAGCGAGATTTGTATACATAAAATCTGCTAATGTTAATTGAACTTTTTCTAGTGTGATATGAAAGTTTTACTACCTGTTTAAAGTAATGTCTTCTGTCGAAACTTAGAAATTAAGGCTTTCTTTTCTTAGTGTCATTCGTTTCATTTCATGTTGAAAGTTAATATAATTTATTATCAAAATTATAGAGCCAGAGTTTTTAAGTTCGTGCATCCATCTTATTTTTGTAAAATAATATTTTTACATTTTATTTTTTTTTAATTGTTGAAAATGTATGTTCATATTAATTTGAAAACCGTTAGAAATTATTCAAATGCTTTGTAACATTATTCAAAATTCTGGATTACAAAGTTGACAGTTTCAGCTGCTATAGAGATGCGATTAAAATCACACACAAAAATTGCTGTTCTAAAAAAATGTTTTAAATATTTTATAATTATACATGAAAATGCCTTCTTAAAATAAGAGAGAGACAAGACTGATGAAAGCAAATCTCATTATATTCCCACCATATCAGAATTTCTCATTTTAATCGATAAAAATCATCAGATACTATTATTAATTTTTTAAAATACTTATTTATTGGAATAAAAATGATATGAACTGAATAGAATAAAATTAAATAAATGATAATTTCTTTATTTATAAAATCTTGGTATCTCAATTTACTTTTTAATTATAAATGTGTTCAGCAGATATCAAGAATTTATTTTGCTCAGGGGATCGAATAGGATTTAATCAAACTGATATGATTTAAATTTCTAACGACATTTAGAAACAAATAGGAATAAATAATTACTGAATTGTTTAAAGAACATCTGCTTTCTACAGTTGAAAGATTTTTTTTTAATCAAGAACTCTGTTTTTAAAAAATTAAGAGAAGGAATAAAAAAAATAGTTTTATATTATTTTGCAACAGTAATAATTTAACATTTAATAATTCAAATGAGTTCGAAAATTCTCATTTTTTTAATTATGTGAAGTATTTTTCTACATTATGAAGTGTCTAATATGAAGGTCATAACAATAGTTTAGATTTGATTCATTCTATCTTTAATTTTCAAATTTACTTTTAATTATATAACATTAATAAATTCCAAATAAAAAATTGCATTAAATATCATTCTGTGATGACTGTGGGTGTGGGTGCAATACAAATAGGTAAGTGAAAAATGCAATAAAAATATTTTTGAAATTTGAGAAGATAAAAGAAAATATTTTACAACAATAAAAGTAGCATGACAAAAAAAATCTTGTTTTTTTACAGTGATGTAAAAACAAGAAATATAATTTTTTTTAATTCAATTCCTACTTGTTAAGAAAGAAAAAAAAATATTTTAGTTGCATTTAATTTATTTTAGCAATGTAACAGCATTACACTTAACCAAACTGTCGCTTTTTAAATTTAACGATGTCTGTCTTCGCTGCCAGATGCTCTGACTCTTATGAACAGTTCTGAAAAAGGCGACTGTGCAGGAGCAGATGTGCTCGCACGAAAAGGGAATCTTTTGCTTATGTTAAAAAAGAAAAAAAAATATTTTAGCTGCATTTTATTAAATAATTATCAAAAAAATTATTAAGTATAAAAAAATTATTGATTTTTGTAAGAATTAAACTGGCATTCTACCTTCTCGTGAAAAATTCTGAAAACATTGCATTTGACCGATTGAGCTACTGCCTGTTGATTTCAATTTTCACTACAAACTGCCAAAACTCTCCTTAAAGCATTAAAAATTTATTAAATTTAAAGTTTAAAAAAATGTCTTTGAATTTGAGTGGAAGAATAAAAAGTATTTTATTAACAAATTTTGAACAAGAAATTTGAACAGGATATATAAATAATTGTATGTAGAGAAAGTATGATTTAATAGTAGGAATTGAATGACTTATCTTGTGCGAAATTATAGAGAAAAAATAATTTAAATATAAATTAATTCGTAATTAAAATTCTTATCATAATTTTTTAAAACTCTGTCTTGATAAGAAACTTCAGTGCAAAAAACAACTACATACCAAATTCTAAACCAGCAACCTGTCCGATGGAATTTTTTGCAATTTTTTTTATCAGCACTTACATCTCATACTGTAATTTAGATAGTATGTCACTCCACAAACCCTATCATATAATAAATTAGAAATTTTAGTCTAAAGTTATGGGTTTTTCTTAGCAAAATAAACGCTCAATACATTTTACGTTTTAGTCACGTAATAATATCTAAAACTTAACTAAGTTATTGTGACTCTCATAATTTATCACTTTGAAAAACGTTCGTGAGTCTAATAATGTTTTATATTATTATATTTTTAACAAAAAGAAAGCTTTATATTAATAGAACATATTTTGAGCTAAGAAGTAACATTATGTTTCTCCACAATCATTGGATTTCCCTTGCAATGATTTATTTATATGGGAATACTTGATATATAAAGTTTACAATTCAAGATGTCGGCATCCTGGCAGAGGGTAGCGTGTGTTTCCTGTGATCTGAGCTTCCCAATTCCGAGTCCCATCTCAGTCATGGTTATTATTGTATATTCTATCTGCTAGCTGTGTGTAGGGGTCCCATGTAAAAAAGAGTTGTGTAAGCGAATGTGAAGCATGAAGTAGCTAAATCGTACTCTTGGTTCTAGTTGGCGCTTCTGATAAAACAAGGGACGCTAATTTAGGCTTCAATCGCTGACAACTTTCGATCGGCGAGCTTGTAAAGTGCCATGGGTAACAACAATAACAATTCAAGATTTTTCAAAATTCGACAAATTATGAACAGTTATTTAACGAGAATGCACAAAAATGCTCTCTAATATACTAATTCAAAATTAAAGTAGCCAAAAATGGGTTAATGCTTGCAGTTGATTTTGAATAATGAGATTCCTGAAGCCCACGCCTTCTCCCATTCTTCTCCATAAATTCAAAAACTCAGACTGATTTTGTTTCATATCCGTATACGCAGTTAAACCTATTTATATTATATATATGTATTATGTCCTTTTATAATACTATATAAAAATATATATTATATATTATGATCTACATTTATGTATTATATTATGTAAGTGCTTATACAGATATATACATTTAAATATACCAGCGGGTGACCGAGCTCCGCTCGGAGAAAACAGGTATCGAAGCTAACTCGATGATTTAAATTTTCAATTGTGATTTATCAAAACAATACATGCCATAAGAAAATTTGTGAAACCATTGGTAAAAAGATAACCGGTTAAACCTCGGCTTTTCATCGTCCACCAGCGATGTCATGTCTTGATGCTCCATTGGAAATCCCCATCTGCACTGGTCTCTTCCATGTTTGCTGACCATGCACGGAGCGCTTGGGTTCATATCACCACACGGGTTATGGATCATCCCTTTCGAGATCAGTTCCGTATCATCTTCTGGAAACTTTATTAGTTCGCCATATTGGCTATAGATGGCAGCCCGTTACCGCTTGAAACCTATTAGCCATTATGGCGAACTAATAAAGTTTGAAAATATCCTATCTGTAACTCCGAACTGCTCGACCGTAGCGCTTCAAAACCGGCGCCAATCGATTCCTCGTGGCCAAAAACCCCAGACCCCCAAGTTTACAGGAGTTTATTAATTCTGGGGCGATTTTCGACTTGGCAACCATTCCTTGTATTATAGTATAAGATATGACAAACCAAATAAACGATGCGTTTAACTAGGAGTTCAAAGAATTCGTTTCAGTACGTTGAATATATAAAAAAGAATTTAGATTTAAGCTTTAGCCCTTCAGAAAGTAATTCGATGCATAATATAGTAATCTACATATTTTTACCAGTCAAGATTTTAGAAAATAATTAAATAAAACCGCAAAATGATGCACTACATTGAATTGTACCTAAGACGAGACATCTGATGCCAAGGGTTTAAAACTTTTAACAGAATTTACTGCACTTTTTTCAAAAGCTTTTTTAATTTTTTTTTTTTTTTTTTTTTTTTTTTTTGCACTGTTGAGTCAATAAGTCAATTGCAAAAATTTGGAATTCACTAATCTGCAAGCTACTTTAAAAGCACAAAAATTCATTGGATGATGTTTTAAAATTTAAAAGATGTGGAAATTTTAATTAAAAAATGTGATCATATAATTTTTGTAAATCATTCTAAAACGCAAAATTATTATGGGCCATAATATGTATACGTTGTGACATAATATGTATAGGTTGCGACATAAATCATAAATATTGTATATAAAAATAACTTGAGTGAAATTTATTGATTACTAATTTTATTTTGTAAATAATTACTAATTAAGATCGACAACAATGATATTTTTGGAACTTTTGAATTTGTTGTTTAAAAACACGATGCTAGATTTAAATGTAAATAAGTTGACTAAATTTAATAATGTTTTTTATAATGTAGTAAGAGATATTTTTATATTAAGTTTGTCTGCATTGTATTTTAGTTGACACACGAACATCCACAATACCACAAATGAAATCAAGGTCTCTTGGTCCTTTCACTTCTGAGGCCCTTAGGCATTTGCCTATTTAATAATACGACTCTGACAGTTCCGTTGATCGATTTAGTTGCCAGACAATAATTGGCGTCATTTCAACATTTTCTGATACCTGATAAATTACTGCGTGTGCGTTGATAGATTGAATTATTGAAGATTGTGATACATTTGAATAGGATATCGTTAATTATTTGAAATATGAATATAATTTTGGAATGCTCGTAGCTAATAATATAAAGTTTTACATTCGTGAATAACAATTATGTTTGTATACCATTTGAAAAATATAATAATTTGAATACCTCGGATTATATCTCAATTTTATATATTTAAAATTTCAATAATTACACCGAAATTACTATGACAGATTAGGGATTAATTAGCTTAAAAATTCCCCATTGATTTAAAAAAAAGAATATCACGATTCTGTTCCCTTGTAAATTGATAGGACATGCTGTAAAAAGATTATAAAATACACTTAACCAAATTGTCGCTTTTTAAATTTAACGATGACCGCCTTCATTGCCAGATGCCCTGCCTCTCATGAACAGTTCTGAAAAATGCGACAATATAGGAGCAGGTGTGCTGGCGCGAAACAGGAATCGTCTGCTAGGAGGTACTGAAAGAACCAGGTGTTGTCTAAGTTAATATTTTTGAGAAATCATCACTTCAGACGAAATGACAGGCTTTCATGTAAGCGGCCGGTGCTAAGAATAATAAATTTTAAGAAGTTAGATGACTTTTGATAAAATTTAAAAATCGTCTGCCAATTATTCAAAATTACTTCTTTAGATAACTTGTATAAGGATGTTTCATCTGCGCGACTCACCACAAAACATCTGCCTCAGAAATAACTTCGACATGGCAGTACTTAAAGTCATTTAATGTAATTTCAGTATATTTAATTTTTATTTTTACAAGTTAAATTTCTGAAATGACTTTTTAGGTTCACAGTGCTTATTTTGTGCTCGTGAATTCCTTATATGTTTGAGCATTCAAATATTAGGAATCAGTTTTTTTTAATATATTCACTTTTGTGTGCATTTCCAGTAAAAATATTTGAAAATGAACGGAAAAGGAGAATTTTTTTTTAATTATATTTATTTATATGTTTATTTTAATTATTCCTTATATTGATGAAATTTTCGTAAATTTTTTTTATAATTAATATTATTTTAAGTATGTGGCTACTACGTCAGGGATGAATTTTAAAAAAATGTATAGAAAATTCTGATATTTTTGCATATTTGCATTAAAAAAATTCAACAACAAAGAAAAAGCAGCTACTATGAAACCAAAACAACCACTAAAGGGCCAAAAGTGTTTTAGAAATTGGAAAAAAAAATTGCTTTTTTGGCTAAAAACAGGTATAAAGCAAATATTTTCTAGTTTAGGAGTTTACTTAAAACGTTGCAGATAGTTTAAGAAATATATTATCTATTTCCTGAACTAAAAAATAAGCTGTATTTTATATTTTTTAAATATTGGCTTTCGAAATAATACGAAATATTCAATTTTTTTTACTTTGTGAAGCACTAAAAAATCATAAAATATTTCTAAATGACTATAATTATTGTCTTGTTAAGAAATTGAGAAATTCTACACCAAATTTGAATAAAAAATATAGATTAGATTTAAATTTATGAGGTGTTTCGTAAGACAACTCTGTCATATTCTATATTTGAGAAAATAGCATCTAAGTATGTTAAATATCATAAAAACGCATATAAATGCGAATATAGAAATCAGTGTAACTTTCCACAAACATAGATTCAGAAACTAAATTCTATTGGTTTTACAAAGAAACGTTTTCAAATTTTTAAAAATATTCAACTTTAAAAAAAAAATTCATTTCTCATAAAAAAATCAACTTTTTAACTTAATCCCCAATCTTAATTTCAAACTGATAATTTCTATTAATTCACAAATGACTTGACATAAGAATTATTCAGAAATTTTATTTTATATTTTTATATAGATTAAACAGAAAAGAACATTACATTGAAAGTTAAAACAGATTTTACTAAATGTCAAAATGAAGAAAATTGTATATCGGTAACTCAAATAAGAAAGCGGAATCGTCCCGGCTCATCTGCAATATTCAACTCCTGTTCAATTGGTGCCTATAATTTAAATTCTATTGAATAAAATATTTCGAATCCTGTCAAAAATGCCATGACATGAGATAAATGGTGTTATACGTAATGAACTGGAGACTGATAAAATTGAAGATTACATGCAGAATATGTGTCGAAACTTCTTCAACAAAATCAAGAAACAACCGATTCGTGTCATTAACTGTCGAAGATTTTTCTTCTACAATGGAAAGATATATCTGATAATATGTGACTGCCAAATGATTATTTTATCTTATGCTGGCACAATTGAAGCTGATCTCGTTTGTTTGAAATTTTATGTTGCCACTTAAAAATTAGTTACATTCTTTCCAGCTCATGTCTAAATTTTACTCTACGTAAATTCTATAACCGTAATCAAGGGGATGGTAGATTTTAAAGTAGCAAAAAATTTTAGGGGGAGGGGTTAGAACTGTTCCTTTTTATCAGATAAGAAGAAAAAACGAGAAATATTTCGATTTATAGGTTAAAAAATATAAAGTATTTTATGCCGATTTTTTAGAATATAAAAACTTTTTAAAAATCTTTAAATATATGTTAATTTTAAAAATTCTAAATTGGCAATTCTCGAAATCTTATTCAAGTTGAAAAAAAAATAATAATGACACCAGCATTGAAGAAAAAATAGTTTAGTCAGATAATTATTGTTAATAAAAATACGAGCTCACTTTAAATATATATAA
Organism: Argiope trifasciata; assembly: GCA_026543055.1. Classification (NCBI taxonomy): domain Eukaryota; kingdom Metazoa; phylum Arthropoda; class Arachnida; order Araneae; family Araneidae; genus Argiope; species Argiope trifasciata. The sequence continues at coordinate 1,302,908 of JAPMOQ010065000.1, read as the reverse complement.
AATATCCAGACTCCGTGAGTAGTAGAATTAGAGAAAGAAATTTTTATGAGGTTATTATTTAAGATTAAATATATTCATTTAAACCTTTTATATTTACGTATATAGAAAATTCATGATTATCCTAATAAATGTTACTCAAAACTGAAACGAATCTAAATGTATATTTTTAAGTCAGGATGCGTTAATGCGATTGTGCGGCATGAGCATAACCGCCAATGCTGATCCTCTTCAATACATTTTAAGTGTATATATATATATATATATATATATTTAACCTTATTTAGATTAGTGCATAGGGTCACTGATTGAAGAAAAGAAGCTTTTGAATAAAAAAGTTAAATTTATTTACAGAAAAGACATTAAGAATTATGACAGGGCAGGCTATTTACTATAGAGAAAAAAGCATCCCCTTTAGATGCCACCAAGGATGGAGCCTAATCAAGTGTTTCATGTCAAAACTATGTACCCCCCCCCCGTTGCGTATTAAAAAATCATATTACCGAAACGAACGACCCTCTCTGTCTCCGTCTGCTGAGCGAATGTTCACAGTTCGTTTTTCCTCAAACTTGACGTCACGCGTCTTAGACTTTGGATCAGTTGTATTCAATGGTATCCCTGGTGCCATATATGTTACAATAAAATACAACTATATATATACACTGAAGTGACAAAAGTCATGGGATGACTATTAATATCGTGTCGGTCCTCCTTTTGCCCGGTAAAGTGCAACAACTCGACGTGTCATGGAGTCCACAAGTCGTTGAAGTCCTCTGCAGGAATATTGAGCTATGCTGTCTGTATAGACGTCCATAATTGTGAAAGTGTGTATGGTGCAGGAGTTTGGGCACGAACGGACCTTTCGATGATGTCCCATAAATGCTCGATGGGATTCATATCGGGTGATCTAGGTGGCCAGGTAATGCGCAGGAATTGTCCGGAATGTTCTTCAAACCAATTGCAAACAGTTCTGGCGCGGTGACATGGCGCATTGTCATCCATAAAAATCCCCTCGTTGTGTGGGTACGTGAAGTCCATGAATGGCTGCAAGTGATCTGCAAGCAGCTGAACATAATCATTTCCAGTCAATGATCGGTTCAGTTGCACCGACTCCATGCCATGTAAAAACAACCCACACCATTATGCAGTCACCACCAGCTTGAACTGGGCCTTGCTGACAGTTTGGGTCCATGGCTTCGTGGGGTCTGCGCCACACTCGAACTCTACCATCAGCTCGTAACAACTGAAATCGTGACTCATCTGACCACGCCACGGTTTTCCACTGGTCTAGGGACCAGTCGATATGCTCACGAGCCCAGGCTAGTCGCTGCAGGCGATGTCGTGCTGTCAGTAAAGGCACTCGAGTCTGTCTTCTGCTGTCATAGCCCAAGGAAGACAAGTTTCGCCGCACAGTCCTATCGGACACGTCCCTCGTACGTCCCACATTGATTCCTGCAGTTATTTGACGAAGTGTTGCGTGTCTATTAACATTGGCCATTCTACACAGACGTCGGTGGTCTCGGTCGTTAAGTGCAGGTGGTCGCCCACTGCGCTGTCCATGATGGGATGTGATGCCTGAAATTTCATACTCTCGGCACACTCTTGATACTGTGGATCTCGGAATGTTGAATTCACTAACGATATCCGCAATGGAATGACCCCTGCGTCTAGCTCCAACAAACATTCCACGTTCAAAGTCTGTTAATTCTCGTCGCGTCGCCATAAACACGAAAAACCTGTTCACATGAATAACTTGAACACAAATGAAAGCTCTGTAAAACGAACTGCGTCTTTATACTTTTTCGCTGCGATACTACTGCCATCTGTATATTTGCATATTGCTATCCCATGACTTTTGTCACTTCAGTGTATATAGATATATATAATGCTTCATGATTTGCTCGTAACTTTTAATCATCCACTGAAAGCTTATTCTAAAATTTTCTTTCAAACAAATATTTCCAACTAATTTTTTTAATAATTATCTTTAATCCACGACTGTTGCTGCGTGACATGCCCACCATCCTCTCGATACAGACATTTCTAAACACAGAATTACTCTAAAGAATATATAATTTAAAACTAATAAATAATAAATCAATTTCACTTTTACTTATTGTAAAATCAATTCAAACTGATTCATATAATTTTAACAGAAAAAAAAGTCTTTCAATATTTCTGCTTGATTAAATAAATCAACAGGAAGTTGCTTCTGCTGTTTGAAATATTCAACCTCAGAGAAGTTTAAAAGAAATCCACGTGAGTCACTTCTTATCTGAAGAAGTGCATTTGTCCGAGACAATTACTCCCCATCTGTTGAGGTGGTTTCCATTGTGAACCGCCTTGTCACTTCCTTTGGATGAGAGCAAACAGCGATAAGAACTGAACTGCGAACTGCACAGTCGATTAGAATTACATTCAATTCGATGCAGGGGATATTTCTTCAATAGGAAAATAAGTGTCCTTGGAAATTAACTTTTTTTTCTAATGTTTCGTTAAGACGGAAATGATTCTAACATTTTTTCCCCCTTATCTTGAGCGAAATATGCAAAAGAAAAAAAATGTAATCGTCATAAGATTTAATGTCTCGATTTTGATGAATTTCTAATGTTCTTAATCTTTCATAATCTTATAAAAAATTCTTTGATCATTTTGTCTCAAAAACAGAATATTTAATCCATAGAACATGATGCCCTAGTATTTAATCTAAATTGAATATATGTCAATCATAAATCTGTATGTTATGTTTTTCATTCGAATACTTAAAAAATCAGTCTGTATGTTTTGTTATGCATTCGATGTTACGCTATGCATTCTGTATGTTATGTTATGCATATGTTATACATTACATACGCCAATAATAAATCTGTATGTTATGTTATGCATTCGAATACTTAAAAAATCCGTATCTCTGAATCGCAACGAATCGGATTCTTGATATATGGTATAAGCCTTTATTACATAATCGTAAACTGTATTAAATTTTTGATCAGTCCTAGGGGCGGGTACCTCAAAAATGATGATGAGAAGTTTTTGGTATAGTGATTGGTTCTCGGGAGGATACAGAAATGGTGGAGGTCACCTAACTCTTATTGATGACGGCAAGTGCTTCCTACCGATGACCAGTGATGGCCGTTAGGACTCATTAATAGTATCCGCCAGTGTTGTTATCGAGGCGGTCCTGTCAATCAGATAAATTCGTGTACTTGAATGCCGGATCGGAATTGTCGGTTATGGTTACCCTGGCTACAGAAATGGTGTTCTATCAGATAATTTCTAACGATGAGGGACGTCCTTCCCACTGGAGAGGTTGTACCGTGCCCGGTAATGGTCTTTAGGTTTCGTCTATAGTCGCCTATTGTCGCGGCGTTCTATTGTTCACTATTTCTGTGTCCCTTCTGGTAGGTGAGAGTAGCTGTTTATGGTAAATTATTATGATGAGTTTGTTGTTCAAAAATCTGAATATTTGTATGCATGTAAAAGCAATAATTCAAATACGAAGTAATCAAGATGTGCGATATTTATTAAGTGTCTTAGTTATTAATATTTCAGATCTGTATCCATATTTGAAACAAATAGATGAAAATTAAGAAATTCAAAACATAAAGTAAATTTTCGTTTTCTATTATGAATATAAACACAAAAAACACTTCGTTACAAGAAAATTCTAAAAGTGAAGATTCCTGCTAGTTAAAAAAAGTTTTATAACTTCCCTTAAATTTAAAAAAAGACTTTTATTTTATATGTATTTATATGGTTTTAATTTTTCTCCGAAAGATTTTAGAAATGCATACCAAAACTATAAAAAAATTGAATTTAAGTTATAAGGAATATTGCTTTAATAATACTTTTCATGATTTAAAATAAAATGTGGTATGTATGCATTATATATATTACTGTATTTAGAAGCATTGTGTTTTTTGAAGTCAAATGTATTTGTCTCGAATAGGATCAATAGGTATAATCTTCTTCGCCAGATGGCACCACATACATTAAATAATTATTAACTGGTATGCATTTTTCGATTCGCAATCAGAAAAGAAATTGCATTCCCTATTTATTTGTTTTTTAAATCTTCAGCTTTCAAAATAAAATTCGTTTTTTTTTTTTTTTTTTTCCTTCTTTTTCAAATATTTTGATTTCTACAAATGAAGAAACTTAAAAAGAGCTTAATTAGAAAAATGTTTAAGCAATTCAATAAGAAATATAAGAAAAAGTTTTTTTGAACAATTGAAAGCCATGAGGTTATCAAGTCTATTTTTGAATAATTAAAGATGATTTTTTATTAATAATTCCAGTTCAAATTTTTAAAAATCTATTTAATGAGCGCGTGTTATCCAAAAAGTATCTAGGTGCCAAATATAGCACTTCTCTCTGTAGAAGGTTTAACATTATTTATTCACCATACACATTTCATCATACTATTTCACAAATGCAAGTTACAGACAGTACGATAAATATATTTGTTTGTGCTCCCGTAATTATGCTTGTCATGAAATATGAATTTCAAAAATATAGATGCAGAAAGAGAAAAAATGTCGCAGAAATTTATTTCTATTAGTTTATTTTTTTAAGCTTTCAAATTGGTCTACAAAATGTTACGTTGCATAATATTTTTAAATTTGCTTTTCTAGAAAATATCAAAATTAAGAAAACGAAAAATAAAAATGGAGTGTGAAGTAGTAGCAATTAAAAAAAAAAAAAAAAAAACCTTAATGGAATATAATTTTAAATAGAAATTTAATTTTGGAAATGGAAAAAAAGTAAATGTAAATTTAAATTTTATGAAAAAAATATTTTGGATACTTTTAAAGTATTTGAATAGACCTAAAAAATTATTGCATACGAAATAGAATTAAATTGACTAAATCTTCGACTAAACAAATGAATAAAGTGCTTTAGAGAAAATAGATCATTAGTTACAATTGTACATTCTTCAGGTTCGAACTCGGCACTATTAGATGCGCAGGCGTGTAACATAACCGCTAGACAAAAGTGTACACTCTGGTCTGGAAGTTCTTATTTGGCTTATGTACTTACTATCACATATTTTTTCAAACAAAATTGGTGAAAACGTTAAAAAATATGTCCAGTTTTTCACTTATTTTTTAAAATAAAAACTAAAAATATTTCTCCATATACATTTAAATAATATTTTATCAAGGAAATCATGTAATAATGATGAAAAGTTTAAAAAATTCTTATCACTTTGAAAAACAAAAGTGAAACAGAAAATTTTATAAAACGCAACAAAAGTTTTACGTGGAATCGTTTGAATCGCGATGAATTTCCACTGACAAGCGACGATAAGTTTCACAAATTCAAGAGACGGAAATTCCGATTCGTTATCAACCTTATGTAAACATTTCATTAAACTTCCGCTATGCAATGAAATCATTGCTATCTCTAAAGGAATATTTCAGTTAAATTGTTGACCACATCTTTATTTCTTGATCGGGATATTTTCTTTAATTTCTTTTCATCCTTATCTCTACAGCTAATAAAAATAAATGAAAAAATGTGCGTTGCAAATGTCCATGCAAATGCGCGCTCTGGCATGTGTTTGTGTGTGCGTTGGCGTTCTACCATTTAGTTTAGAGCTTTCAATATGTATAGATATTTGTGTCTAATGATATTAGATATAGAATTTAATTGTTTAAATTTTAGCTCAACTTAGCCCATATCAATTTCATTCTAGAATATTCATTTCTTTCCTGATCCTATTCCACTTTTTCTATCTAAACAATTCAATAGAAACTTTTATAAAATTGCTGAGTCGGCTAAAGACTGACACTTTTCCACACTTCGAATGAAGTTATAAAATATCGCAGACTTTAGGACTTTACAAATTCTTCTAAAAGATTGTGTGTGTGTCTATATATATATATATATATATACAGGAAATACACACTTTGAAGCAGTTTTTTAAAATCTTATTTGGAATTTCAATTAATTAAAAATTAAGAAAAATTTCTCTTTTATTCATTTGTCAATATTACAGTATAAAATTGAATTATTGCTCACGAAATTATTAACTAATGGAAGATGGAAACTATCAATCAAAAAGCTATCATTATGAAATTCGATTTAAAATAAACATTTCCTGAATGAAAATAATAAATGATACATTATATTTAGAGAGCTCTAATGCTACTACAACTAAAATACAAATGAACTTAACAAAATTAAAATGAAATATTAAGTTTAAAGACAAAAAATGAATCAAGAAGACAGAAATAATGAGTCCGGATCCGAAGACTTCTTTAAGGGTTGCACTAAGGTAGGGATTCAAACCAGAGATTTTTTTCTGTGATGGGCTTGGTTTTCGTACAAAAATTTAACCCCCTCGTAAACCGAAAATTCTAAGAAATTGAGGTTTTTAGAGAAAAATTTAGAATTACAAAATTAAAGACAGTAAATTACAAATCAACAAGCAAAATATTATTTAAGAATTTGTAAATCCAAGCAACATCACAACACTAATGACAAATGGCTTTCAGTTGACTGGTTTCGTTCAAATTTTCACATACGATTTTGGGATGAAGATCTTTTAAACAGATTTCGTCTGTTTAATTAGACTCATTTTTGAATTATTTGTGTTTATCAACAGACAATAATTATTCGAAAAGCATATTTTTAAGTTTTATAGAAATGTGACTTAAAAACGTGAAACTTTTAACGAGAAAATTCGTTAAAAATCATGAGATCCAATTTTTTGACAAATTACAATCCTTTCTTTTTCTTCTACTTTGTGTACTTCAAAATCGATGGGAAGAAAATGTCTGAAAATCATCTTTATAATTTAATTTTAGAACATTTTTCCTAAGAAAACAGTAACATAAAACATTCTCTGTTATCAAATCCGGAAATTCCTATTCGTGTATAACATATCAGGAAGAATCTGAGAATTATTGTCCTTCAGCATTATACGAAAACGGCACTTTAATTTGCATTCAAACCATTGCTCTCTTCTAATTGCACCTAACAACAAGTTCGTGGGACATGTTCTTTTGCTTATGCATAATTGTCGCAGTCGCAGTTTACATGTGATTGTTATGTCTGAGACATAGCGTGTGGAACTCTGCTTTCTCCGTCTCAAGGCATAGGAATAAGGTCTCGCCATTATGTTATTAGTTGTGGCGATCTAGTGTCGGAAAACTGTATTGTCTCTTGCAGAACAAACAGTCGCAAGTTCAAACTAACGGTGCGACCCGGAAATCATATAACATGCTTTGCTTTTAATGCTTTCTAATATCTTTATTTTTATTTTTTGTTCTTAATCAATATGCCGCGGCATTGTCTTTTCATCAAGTTCAGATGTTTGATAATAAGACGCATAAAACACAAGAGGACTTAAGAGTGATGAAATGTATCGATATCGTGCCGGGATTAGGATTTTTTGGCTTAGGATTGTTTTCAGACTGACATATAGCGTTAGGAATATGTTTGTTTCAATACAATACAAAAAAATTGCTTAAACGCTCTACAAAGCAAACCACTGCACCAATATGAATGAATGTCTGCAGAGTGATCGTTAAAATCGTTTTGAATTCTTTGAATTCATAATGGTATCTCATACAGCCAGGGAAACAAAATGTACCTATAATAAAATGACTCACGCGGCAAAATTTACTGTATAGCAAGACATACTCATAAATACCAAGACTTCTTCAAGTTAACTAACACCAAAATGTCACTCGTCAAAATCAGCCGAATTTTTTTAATAAATAAAAAAATAATATAAATGGAATACCCTACAGATTACCCTTATAAATGCAATACCCTACAGAAACAACGAACTACGTTTTCGTAAAGGAAATCAAAACAATAGGATCAAGACGGGCGCTATAATATTTTATTCTACAGTGTGTTTTTACTCTACATAATCTATATCTATATCTATATCTATACTTATAATAAAACTCAATGTGTGTGTGTGTGTGTGTGCGTGTGTGTGTGTGTTGGCGCTCTACAGGCCAGACCGTTGGACCTAAAGCTACCAAATTTGGTACATGCATAGCTTGGAGGTTCGGAATGTGCACCTCGGAGACCTTTTTTCGAATTTTTAATTAGAATTTGAATTAATTAAAATTTAAGCGAAATTTCGACGTTTTTCCGTTATAACATCCGAAAATATTATTGCCCAAACATGATTTTTACATCAATTTAAAGATTAAAAAATTAGCTTTCTAACGGTATCAGTTTTTTTAATTTATAACGTAAGCTTCTATTTTTAACGAATTTTTAAAGAAATATTTTAACTATGTTTTTACCACGTGACTGGATACAATAAAAGAATGCCGGAAGTTCAAATAAAAAAAATTATCGCAAAATAAATCTACAGAAATGCAACTGTCAGCACGTGACAGGATAAAATAAAAGAAATATGAAATGTGATATTTTCTTTAAAAAATAAATGCAAATGATTCTATGATCGTTTACAATATCTGTATCATTAATTCCATAAATTATCTTTATTTACCGTAAACCTGATTGAATTTAGACAGGATATGCATTGAAATCCGGACTTAATGGCATATTTATGTAATCGTTTGCAATATCTGTATCATTAATTCAATACTTTTTTCCCTCTCTCGCTTTCTTTGAAAAAAAAAACATATTTCATATTTTGGCAACATCATCGATAAAAACATTTTTAATATTTTGGAAGCATAACCGTTAGTTAAAACTGATTGATTTATAAAATTAAAGAATATTATTAGGAAAAAGTGTTCTTTTAGAACTTTTTGTCCATCATCTTAAAGAAAATATTGCTTTCAGGCCAATCAATTCCCGGAATTACTTTTAGGCTAATGAGTATGTGATTTAATTGAAAATTTTAGAACGCATTACTCATGGCAAACCAGCTGGTCGCCAAAGGCGGCTATTATTATATAAATGAAATCACCTGAAAATGTTTTTACGTTTGAAAGAGAAAAAGAAATAATTAATTTATATTTGAGATATTTGTACCATTTTGTACAGCATTTATTGGGAAAGGTTTTAGAATATTGAAATCATATCAAAAATTTAAAAAAGTTCATTAATTGCTGTTTTATATATATAAAAAAATTTGCAGTTATTTTTGAAGATTTCTAAATATATATATTTTTTGTCTTTATTTAATTTTGCGTAACATATCTTCGTCATATAGGGTCGAGACTAGACTTAAGTTTAAAGCTAACTTGTCCTCTTGGATGTTATGCTACAGACAATGGTGTGTAGGTACTGCTAGTATGTTTATACATGCTATATATATGCGTTTACAGTGTTATTAATCAATTTTTTTTCCTTTTCAATTAGTTATCTCATTTCTCTGCAAGTTCAACCTATTGCCACCATTTGGTTGTAGACATTTTTATTCCCTCTTTTTAGTTATTATTTCTCAATTTCAGAGGATTTGTCACTGATGGTATTATGGCTGGAGATCCCTGGACGGTTTTTCTCCCCTTTCTTTATTTAATCTTTTATTTTTCTTCCTTTTATTTTTTGCTCATTTGGTTGGTTAGAAAACAGTGTTATAGGGCACAGAAGGGCGTTATGTTATGTTGCAATAAAGATACTATACTATATTTATTAAAACAGCTTGCAGTGGCCATATCGGCAAAGTGTAGGTTGAAATGCACTATAAATCAATCAAGGAACAATATAAGATATTATATGGCAACGTAGACTTTCTTTCTGGACATTGCACAGAGCAGATTTGCCTTAATGGAATCTCGCATGTTTGGCACTGTGAAATTTTGCTTCTCTCTTCCCCTAAACGGAATATTATACTCGTGTGCTTTCACACTAATATGAAAAGTTGCATCATGAATAAAAACTAGGTTAAAATCATCATTTTCAAAATGGAATTGTATATCGGGGTAAAATTCAAAGCGCTTTTGTTTTTCGAAATCATCCAGATTTTGCAACACTTGCACTTTGTATGGAATTATATTCATTTTCTTTTCCAAATTTCCGTTTCTTTCCGATGTTATCATATACTTTTGCTGAGTTATATAGCGGCGAAGTGAAATTTATGCAACGAAGAAAGTGAACAAAAATAACATTAATAATCTGAAAAACGTACTCTAGGAAGGTCGGTATATGAGGATACATTTTTCATTTTTGGAAAGAACTTTTTAATATAGTTTAAAATTAATTTTAAAAATATAGAAAAATAAATCAAACCCAAGTTTAGTTTAGTTATATTAAAGTCCCGTTTAAAAGCAACACGAGGGCTCTTTTGGGACGGACCTCGTCATTTTTAACCACGGTCAGATGACGAGGACGACATCTGAACTGGCACCCGCTCTCCACACCACACCAGCGGGAGGACCGTTGGTCTGACAAATTTAAAGTGCAAGAGACCCCCTCACACGATGGTTCTTCAGTGGAATCGAGTCTCGAACCTGAAACCCTCCGAAGTCGAGACCTTACCGCCAGGCCACCGCGGCCCAAAACGCCAAGCATTATAATGCTATAATGTTTCGTCTCGATCTGATCTTCTAAATTACTTTTTCTATGTAAAATTTTTAAAAATCTTCTATGTAAGTGTAAATATTTGCAAATGAACTGTATAATGTTTTCAATGGATTTTAAAATAGAATTTAAATTCCCTGTCTGTCAAATTTCAAGAATTTTTAAGAATCATTACATTTTTCGCGATCTTCAAAAATAGAGCAGAAAAATCCTAATAAAATTACATTTATTTAGCAAACTTGGACATAATTTAACAAATTATACAAAACATGCCTCTCGGAAAACGAATGACTCACGGAAAACAGCGAGTTAATATAGTTTGCGGTTCAAGTTTTAAGGAAGTTTACAGCCACGTTTAAAGAAAAATCTTAATAAATTTAAAATGTTAATTAAAGGCTAGTAGAGACTTCACAAAATAAAAAATAGATTAAATTGATGAGTGCAATTTAATATCAAAATAAATTAATGCGTTCTGTTTTCTCCTTTCTGACAATGTAAAAGCTATTTAGCGAAATATAGTTCAGTAAAAATGATTATAATGATCGTTTATAAACGATATTTGATGAAAAATATGACAAAATAATGAGACTTTTTAATGAAATACTTCTTTTAAATGCTTCTTGAAAAAAATAATGGTGGCCCTCAAATTCAGTATTGATGTTGGCAATTTGTCATGTATAATAGTTAGAATCCTAAACAAAGACTGGTGCTGAACTCTTTTATATTAATAATAAATGAATTTTGATTAAAAATTGCTTATTCTAGATCATTCTAGTCATTTAGAAAAGTTAAATCGTTTTTGATTATTCATTAATAAGCTGCTGATCGTTAAATAAATTAATTAGGCGATTAAAATAACTAAAAAAAGAACGTGGAGTACCAATTAATTTGATATCGGCAAATGAAAAATGATTTTTCTTTTGTGGTTTTGTAGATAAACCAACTTATTTTATTATTATTGTAAAATAAGGAAGTTGTTCTGAAAAGCAGTTTGATATTTATTTCAAAATTTCGAAAAACATTGTAGTAAAATTCAGATTTTGTTTTAGAAATTCAGTTATCAGAGAATAAAATGAAATTGTTCCCTGTGAAAAAAAATCCAATCACAATTTTTACTGCATCTTTATTACATTGACTTATCAGAAACTTATTACCATGAAGGTAATAAGTAACCTTCTTAAGTTAACCACTCTTAGATTTGTTAATTTCGTTTTTCGAAAGAAATGATCACTTGTATGCAAAGAAAAAAAAAAGCTTTCTTATTAGAGTTTGGCCTACAAGTTATTCATGAGGAATTACATACTTAGAAGATTGTACTTCTTATACAGCTGTTTCCAAATATGGTTATCGATCGTTCACTATTTGTTGTTGTTTCTAATGGCACTTAACAAGCCCACTGACTCACTTGACGATTTTAAGTCGAATTTTTTGCGTCTCTTGATTTTCAATAATGTCATATAGGGCCAAGAGTACATCTTAGCTCTCACGCTACTTCTGATTTATGAAGTATACAAAATAAAGATATTGATATCTTCAAAAACTTCTGATAGAATTCTACGGCCCAAGTCTTCCTTTAAGCATTATGTCTCTCTGTTTTGAGCTCTGCGAAGGCGGCAGCTCAAAAATATAGAGACCTAGATGTAAGTTTATGTGATATTTGCATTAAAACAAGATATTTCTGTATAAAAGTTTTGATCAAATTTATTAATTGAGACAATCATTCTACCCTTCCATGTTAAAAAGATAACATTTACAACAAAAAGAAGTTATATATGAAATTCGGTATGAATAATTTTATCAAATTTGGGAATCATTTTTGACCATTTACGTTAAACTACTTTTAACGTAACTATAGATTGACGGTAAACGATAGACCATTACGTTTTGGCCATTTACGTTAAATTTTTGACCATTTACGTTTTCAATGAATTTTTTCTTAGTTAAATATGCAACTAAAACCCAATAATGCTGTCATATTGCTTCCAAAGGGAATGTTAATGTAACTAGAAACTAAAAAAAGGTAGAAGAGAGACTAACAGCTCAGAGTAAGGTGCCAAAGAACTGTGAAAAGCAGCAGGGTGCTCACCAGGAGATGAAACAAGAAAAAACAAATCTTGTGTGCATTAATTTTTTGCATATGTATTTTCGGTTTCCATCAGCTTTCTTCAATTTTTCATTCAACGAAAACAGATAGTACTGCTGAAAGCATAGTCAGATAGAAGCTGAACAAGATAAATAAATAATTGTTACAGATAAAGGAAATGTAATAAGAATTTATATCTTTTTTTTGTTCATTTCATTTTTAATTTTAAGTAATTAATTTTTTAATAAAATATTTGTTATATTGATAATATCTTAAGAGATGGCTTAAATATTTTTTTGAAATCCATATATCGTAATGAAAATTAAATTTGCATTTATTTCATAATTGTATCCGAATAATTTTTCTGCCAATTTTAGCAGGGAATGGTAATTTTTTTCGTAAAAAAACCATTTTGAGAGTAATATTCACTAAAACTTATTAAACTATAGATTGGTAATTTGAATTATAATATCAGCATTTTTGAAAATTTATTTGAAATTTCTTTATTATTTTTTGTTTAAATTATTTTATTTATTCTCTTCTTTAAAGTATTATTAGCAAATACACAAGAATATAATTATTTATTATCAATATTGCAACAATACGAATTATGACCATAAAATGTAATTATTAAAGAAAAAAGGGTAATTTCAGGTTTCTGTCATTCGTATTATTATTTTTGTGTCAAATTATTTATCAAGATTTCAATTTTAATGATGCATTAAAGCTTATATAAAAAGCAAAATTAAAACAGGTATATAAAAAATGGTTCCATAAAAAAAAAGAAGGAACAATATGTAATTTCTAATAGGGTTTCTGTCCCAAAATTTCTTCATGAAGTCTAAATATGACATTACTTTCATTTCAAACAAGAAAGTAAATTGAATTTAGTTGATTTTTGTTGCTGTCATCGTTGAGTTTAAAAAAATTCACATTCGAAAAACATCTTTTAAACACATGTCATTTAAAAAATTGATAGATACACATAAATATAGGTTTCTAATTTATTCAGATACAGGTACCAGGTAAATTTCCCGATTACAAAAAAATCTTAATTTGCATTTTTTAGTGCTTTCTATATTATACCATCTATATTTAGTAAAATAAATGAATAAAAAAATAAACGATTTTCATGGACAAGAATTTTTTATTTAACGATTTTCATTGTTAGGTATAGAGTTTAATCATTCATTAATTGAATATTTTTTAAAAATCGCTTCGAGATGCATATTCCGACATTTTAAAACATATTTGTGAAAAATCTATTAATTCTAAATCTAATTGTATGTCTTATATATCTCCGATATACATACACATTTTTCTTTATTAGTAGTGGAAATTCATTTATTATCAAGTAAAATGCCCTAAGCATCAAAAACAGGCTGATCGCTCTTTTAATGCTTTCAATCTTAGATCATCTGTATTTAGTGAAAGAAAGAATTCAAGTAAGATGTCCAAACGATTTTATATGTCAAGATTTTTCTATTTAACGATTTTCATTGCTAGGAATCTGATTTAATCTCTAATAAATTTAAAAAAAATCAAACTCAAGTACACATTTTTATATTTCAAGGCTACCTGAACTAAATTTGATAACTCTTTGTCTAATGTTGTACTGTTTATCGTCGATATGCATCCACATTCTTTATTAATAGTAGATATTTATTTATAATTAATTCACTGAATGCGCAGGCTGTTGACCATCCCTGAATAATAACATTCGCTTCTAGCACTGAAAACGAGGCGTACGATTCAAATTTTCCGATTAAAACTATTACAATTCGCCTTTAAAACCTGCATACATTCAGCGAGCGAATTTCAGTTTAGAAAAGGCCGTACTGTTTGCAAAGAGCAGTTGATTAAACAACGCACCACCTGTTGCTGACGTCTGGCGCCCTAAGACTGGTATGCAGCTTCTGCAGGCGAAACAATACTGCGGAATAATTATATCTGGAAGCATAAATCTTGTGGACACAACCGAGATTTGAAGAGCAACGAATCATAACGATATTCAAATGAATCGGAATTCTCTGCTTCATCTATTGATTCCATCTCTTGCCCATTAGTGGGGTAAGGGCCTAACCTACATATTAATATACGACTTCCAAGGCCCGTATTTGCTCGGACCGGAGTCTGGGTTTGTTTCTGCGGTTATCTCTAGTTGATCTGGCGTTGAAACAGATGACGGTTGGTTCCAGGAGATAACAAAAATAGGTCTATGTGATAATGGAGCGGAATGATCACGAATTCACAATTTTCGGAAATTCGGCTACTGCAGCACGTGGATCTTGAGTTTAACTTCAATTCCCAGAAGTAATCTGAAGCTTTGCCATTGTTCTCAAGCATATATAGTACATAAATGACTCAGTTAGTTAAATATATAATTCAAAATCGACGATTATTTGAACCATCAAGATATTATCTATATTAGGTATAGATTATGTAAGAGTTTGGAATAAAAGGGATATTTTTAGTGGCTGAGTTCATATTAACGTAGATTAACAAAATGAGGGCAATTTTGGCTACATTAACGTATTGACATTTAGAAACAATATGAAGGCTATTTTTGAGATGGGTCTCGCAATTTTCTCTAATAGCAAAAGATGACAGAACAATAATCATCTGATAATTGAACTGGTGGCCTCCTTCTGCCTACTTTCACACCAGAAGAACACTATTTAATGCTCTCGATTGTGCCTTGAACCAAGTCCACATACACATTGCAGTTGTCGACACCTACCTTATCTTCAAGCCATCCGGCTCTCTGAAAAATGTGCAGAAAGGCAGAATTATTTTAATTTAACCATATAAAACGCGAAGGGTGTTTGAGAACAGACCTCGACAGTTTAAAATCATGTCAGATGATGAGGATTACAAATGGATTGAGACCACCTTCGCTAAACTTTTGCACCGACAAGAGGAAAATTGGCATATGACGTTAAGGGAAAGAAAAATTGAATTATTGATAAATATTAAATAGATTCTATTATTGAGAAAACTCTTCATTCTGGTTTTTATGAAATGGTGCGTGTGTCATCGACAGTATTCTTTTTTAATGTCTTTCCAGTTGTCTAGAAAAAATTAAATTCAATGTCTCATTAAATGTTAAATTGCAAGCAATTATCAACATACAATGTTATTATTGTTAATTTTGGAAGAAAACACACCTTTTCATGCTTGCACTATAATGCTATTTTATTCGTTTGACTTATTACCTATCATCGAGAAAACATTTGAATACGACCAGAAAAATTAACCAATATATATATATATATAAACAAAATTTTATATGTAGATAAGGTTCTGCTTTTTAAGTTTATCTACATGGGTATCCTGAAAAAACGCGATTTTACACACACAAATATTTTTTATAATTAGCTATTAGAGAGTTCTTCTATCTGTTCTTGGGGCCGCGGTGGCCTGGTGGTAAGGTCTCGGCTTCGAAACCGGAGGGTTTCAGATTCGAGACTCGATTCCACCGAAGATCCGTCGTGTGAGGGGGTCTCTTGCACTTTAAATCTGTCAAGCCAAACGTCCTTCCGTTGGTTTGGTGTGGTGTGGAGAGGGGGGTGCCACTTCAGGTGTCGCCCTCGTCATCTGACCGTGGTTCAAAATTACGAGGTCCGTCCCAAAATAGCCCTCGTGTTGCTTTAAACGGGACGTTAATATAACTAAACTAAACTAATCTATCTGTTCTTATGCTGATAACGTCATTTAGCACCATCTGGTCAATTGTGGGGTACTTGCATTGTTGTAATATGATGATAGCTTACTTACACCTCAAAATTTTGAGAGATGGTGCCGATGTACGAAAGATGTGCGAATATTTAAATGTATTAAATTTATGCATTTAATCAGTCTGTGATTCGTATCTAAATATTTTCCCCGAAAAAACACGGTTTTCCAAAAGGAAAAAAAAAATAATAAAAAAAAAAAACTCTCGAGCGAAGTTTCGCCACAAGGAAATTAGATATATATGTCGAAACCACTGGAAATTCACTTTTTGTATAATGTATTTCACCAGCTTTCGCGTCTATAAAAGCATAAACCTTTGAGAAAAAAAAACCTAAATATGAGAGACTTAAAACTCTGTTAAAAAACTTTTCTCTTTCTTACTGACTGCTGCATCGACTACAGTTCTCTTTTACTGTTAGAACATGCTCCAGATTTAGTGGAAGCGCGCTCTCATAACCCTCCCCTCCTTTTATTTGTTTCACGATTGGTCCAATTGAGACATCATTTTTCTTTATTTATCGGAATGTTTCATCTGCGCGCGTCTCTTAAATTGGGCCGATAACGTCCGAGTCAGGGACGTTGTTAAAATATTTGAGACTTCCTCTCCCACTTGCCCCCAGAGCACAAAGATTGAATCAAGCCGCATCTTCTCTCTCTCTAATGGCCTGCGCCACGTGTCTTTGGCGAAATTGGTTTTGTGCCTCGTGCCGAGTGTCCACGAGTGGATGCTCCTGAAAAAATTCTAAATCGTGGAATCTTTCCTCTTTGAATCGTGTGTTCATTATGCAGTAGAATTATGGTTCAAAAAGATGGAAGTAGAATATTTCTGACTCCTTTCTGGAAATGCGCCAGGATTTTTGGATATAAATTTTGCGAAATTGGAATACATAAAGTTGTTAAGAGAACGTTTGAACGTTTTCTTTGGTTTTAATGGGCAACTAAAACGTTCGCTTGGTCGTTGTGTTTTTGTATCTGACATTCATCTTAACCAAATGAGGGCAGGGTCAACTGCCTGGCTGACAATTTCAAAGCCCCCTGGAAGGAAATATGGACAATGAAAATTATCTTTGACTTCGTTTATTAGCTGTATTTTAATCTGTAAATTGCGTGCGTTTTGTTCTAGTGTTACTAAATTTCACACTTAGTACTCATTAAGAAGGAATTTTCCATAGATTTAATTGCGTTTCATAAAAAAAATTTAAAGTTTCAACAGAATCAGAGTATATTATTTCAGAATAAGATTTCATTTAAATTTTACTCTCTCTCCCTATATATAGAGAAAATATAATAATCGTCAAATAATTCGGACTCTAGAATTTTGACGAATTTCTATGTTTTGAACCTCGTGCCGAATGTCCACGAGTGGATGCTCCTGAAAAAATTCTAAATCATGGAATATTTCCTCTTTGAATAGTGTGTTCATTATGCAGTAGAATTTTTTTTTTAAAGTAGTCGAAAAAATTCTAATTCCCTGAGTTAGAAAAACACATTTTGGGAAAATGTTTCTCTGTCTATGACAAAGATAACTCAAAAGATCTTTGAGCTAAACGGCTGAAATTTAATATACGTTCTTATACCAAATTCGTAGAATTCTGTAAAAATTTGAACAAAATCCGTTCTGTGGAAGTCTGTCAGGCTATTATATTACAAATTAACACGATATGGCAATAAAATGAACAGAACTAAATGAATAAAACTTGGTTCATAAATTTAAGTGTTATTCAAATTAATTTTTTTTGTAGCGTAATTCAAAATTGCATCTTCGTTCTGAACTTAGATATGAAAGTAATTAAAAGATGGTACTAGTTTATTCAAGGATTTAAAAAAAATCTGGCCATGAAATAAAAGCAATTAATGAGTAATGAAAATCAAATTAAAATTTTAATTTGGGTGTTTATCATTTACTAACTAAAGCAAAACAAATGAAAAAAAAGTTTTGGAATATATTATTATTTTATGCTGTATTTTTATATGCTGTCATTTTCTATCGATTTAATCTTTCTTACTTTTATTCTGTTTAAAAGGCCATATGAAGAATGCAGAATTAAATAATACATTTGAATCTACCACCATTCTCCTTTAAGTATGATCTTGACGGGTATTATGACTCGGCATCATTGTCTTGAAGGCACTGTAGGCATTTTATAGACCCATATCTGAATAATAAGGCATTGTAGGCATCCACCAACTTCTTAATAATAACTCGTAAATAACCGTCAGATTAAATAATTACTGAATTTGAGTTTTGTTCAACCAGCGGGTGACCGAGCTCCGCTCGGAGAAAACAGGTATCGAAGCTAACTCGAAGATTTAAATTTTCAATTGAGATTTATCAAAACAATACATGCCATAAGAAAATTTGTGAAACCATTGGTGAAAAGATAACCGGTTAAACCTCGGCTTTTCATCGTCCACCAGCGATGTCATGTCTTGATGTTCCATTGGAAATCCCCATCTGCACTGGTATCTTCCATGTTTGCTGACCATGCACGGAGCGCTTGGGTTCATATCACCACACGGGTTATGGATCATCCATTTCGAGATCAGTTCCGGATCATCTTCTGGAAACTTTATTAGTTCGCCATATTGGCTATAGATGGCAGCACATTACCGCATGAAACCTATTAGCCATTATGGCGAACTAATAAAGTTTGAAAATATCCTATCTGTAACTCCGAACTGCTCGACCGTAGCGCTTCAAAACCGGCGCCAATCGATTCCTCGTGGCCAAAAACCCCAGACCCCCAAGCTTACCGGAGTTTATTAATTCTGGGGCGATTTTCGACTTGGCAACCATTCCTCGTATTATAGTATAAGATTAAATTAACGATTCTTTTAGTATTAAATGAATCAAGTTATTACTCATGTACAGTGATTGTTGCTTACTGAAAACAAAATTTTATTTACAGTGTTAGGTTTGGATATGATATCTTCTTTTCACTAGTTAAATTCTGGTATTGCATCTTACTTTTCATTTAGAAGAAAAAAAACAGTAGCAAAATGATAAATGAATTCAATAAAATATAGCTTCAACGAAAGGTAGCAAATATGTATGTCGATTGAAATACATGTTTGTTATATTCTTTAATTAAAGTGACGAATTTAAAATAAGCTATATAAATTATATTGATCAGGTTTGTTCACAGAACACTCTCAAGTATTCGCCCTAATGTGATGGATTTGCTGGTTGAAGCTGTTGAACTCATTTCTTTACCCACTATACCATACCATAAGGTGAAGTGTTTTTTAACCAAAACTCACTATTATAAAAATATTTTATCACTTTTTATTGAGTACTAAGCCCCTCATTTATCTCGTGTAACATAGAATCTGAACGCGGTCACTGCCCGGTGAATCATAACAAGAGCTGTCGGTTTTTGCTGTTACTCGAGAATCTAGTTGCAATATGCAGCGACTTTCTCATTCATAGTCACTGTAAAATTTTGTTCGTTTATCACTCATTTTGAAACTTCCACTGCAGTTCACTTAAAAAAACATTAAGCATACCTCAAGAACAATTTACAAATACTGTACATACTTTGCAAGTGTAATCAGGAACAGCGGCAGGAATTGTGGTCCGTTACGCACTAACGAATCAATGAACAATAAGCAGAACTCTGCTCTTTTCTAGTTACAACTTGTATTTTGCACACGACACAGAGGAGCATCAAGGCATTGGACTCGAGTATCTATGCGGAAAAGTTGCCACTGTAAGCCTTACCTTGATCACGTGATTAGGATTTTAAAAAAAACTAGGCCGATTGATTGGTTGTGTGGTGTTTTATGTTGCAAAAACCATATCTGGCCATACTGTGCCAAAAACTAGGCCGGATAGCATAGAAGTCAAATAATCGCCAACTGTATACTCGGGAGGGCCCTCCGGTTTTACTGAGCCTAAGACTCATTAGTTGGCCGGTCGTGGGTGTCCCGCTATCTCTGTATACTCGGGAGAGTACTGTATTTTAACACAAAAACTAAAAAATATAAATATTGTATCTTAGTTATTATTATTTTTCAGAAACGTCTTTTGTAATTTCAAAATATTAAATGAGAAACGTCATTTTTGAAATTTATTTTCAGTTTTTTTAATCTTATACAACATATCCTTAAATAAAAACTAATTTCTCGTTACAATGTTATCAATAGTGGTGACATGACTCATGATTTTGGAAGCCCTTTAATTTAGTAACAAAAAATTCATCTATTTTGAAAAAAATGTTTCCCTACATTAAAAAAAAATCTAAATATGAAAACTAAAGAAAGCGATTGAAAAGAAAAAAAATATATTCTATTCACTCTTTGCAATTCGATTGCTTGTATCTTATCCTAAATTCGGAAATGTTCAATCAAAAAAAATTATGTTCTTTTACAATTTACGGAATAATGAATGTAGGAAACCTTAAATAAATTTCGAAGCCTATCTATAAAGTGTTTTTGCATTTTCATGCACTAGATTAAAGTTTTAGATCAATTTCATTTTTCAATATATAAAAAATAAAATCTTTTGTATTCAGAGCGATTTTTTTTCATATGTGAATTCAGATTATTTTTAGATCATATTTTAAAAAGATAAGTTGAAAGGCAAAAGATAAATAAAGAAAAGAAAACGATTTTTTTTATCAATCTAGATGACGGTGCATCAAAGTATTGCGCATCAACTAACTGCTGATTTAGTTTCAGTTTTTATTCTTTCATTTTTTCCGAACTGTAGTGAATTCAGAAAAAAAAACGAAAACCTTCTTGACGGTAGATGAAACATTCGCTTAAAAAAAAAAATTCTTCTTCAATGTTTCATGAATTGAAAGTGCGCTTTATGGGATATTAGTTTTTGTAGACACAGCGAAGCTTTTTCCCCACTTCTGCTGGGATAAGATTTCATTTGGAAAAAGTTCGGAGAAAAGACATTAATAATATACAAAACGCGTTTCTTCTTTCGCATTTCAAATTGATAATAGATTACGAATGGATAAAATATTTCATCTCTTATTTGAAGTAAAATGCTTTGAAATGACTGACTCAAAATGAATTTGGATCGTCGCTTGACAATATTTCATCTTCGGAGTTTTTCAAAACACTTCTTACTTAGTGTAAGGGAAATTAATTGCAAAAAAAGCAGCTGTAACAAAAGAAGCTGTGCTTGCAAAATAAGAAAGAAACGTTTTCATTTTAGTTGTTTATCAGAAAAATGTAAACTTTCCAAAAATAAACAGGTCAAAATTCAAAAGTATTTTTAAAAACCAATAATTTCCTTAAAAATTATTTTATTTAAGTAGGTTAATAAAGGCAATAAGCATATCAAATATTAAATGGATTTTAATGTCCTATTAAGGTATCCGACTACGTTCGAAGAAAAAATTTTGAAAAATTGGAATTTTTAGAGACTATTTATGGTTTTTAGAAGTATTGTCAATAATAAAAACGATCAATACAAAAAAAATCTTTGAAAATATAATATAATTTGAGAAAAAGGAAAATTTGTAGTAAATTTTAATGAAATTTAACCAAAACGGTGAACACTCTACACAAAACTGTAATGCAGCAATTCTATTTTTCTTTGCACTCAAGTTACAGAATACAATCATGAATGAAATGAACCAAAATCTAAAAAACATTTTGGTGTGCAAAGAAGTTATGGGTAAAAATATGCGCAGATATGCTTTTTAACCTTATATTTACAACTTAATTGTTCTAAAAACACCAATAAATGAAAAAGTATTTTACCTACAATAAAACATTTGGCTCGTTTTATTGCCCATATTATTTAAAACACACGCTGAAAGTTTTATGTAAATACCTCAATTAGTTTTTGAGATATCGTGTTAACGGTTGAGAAATTTTATAAAAATTAAAGTTTTGAAAAAACAGAAATTAAAGGCATAATTTAGTTTAAAAATATGTGATCTTGGGTGATAGGTTAGGCCTTCCTTTTCTTAGAAAAGTGAAACTGTTTGGGGAAAAGAAAAGTCTGAACTACAAGAACTAAAAAGAATTTTAAAAAAAATCGCCAATGTGGTCGATAATCAGTGCTTTTTACGTAGTAGGATACCTTAAACTTCTGTTTATCCAATACCTACAATTTGTTCACAATCTCCTTGAATATATTTACCAGCGGGTGACCGAGCTCCGCTCGGAGAAAACAAGTATCGAAGCTAACTCGAAGATTTAAATTTTCAATTGTGATTTATCAAAACAATACATTCCATAAGAAAATTTGTGAAACCATTGGTGAAAAGATAACCGGTTAAAGTGCACTATTGTAAACTATTCTAAACAAAGTTAGAGTTTGGAAAGGGAACTATTCTATACAAAGGTAAAGTAAAGGTAAAGATTGAAGTGTGTTGAAGTTCAATATTTTTGACCAATTTATTTAGAAAAACCAAACATATATACATACATAAGAAACATATGATAAACCTATAACAGCATAAACATAAAACTTTATTAGTTCGCCATATTGGCTATAGATGGCAGCACGTTACCGCTTGAAAATTTAAGTAGCCATTATGGCGAACTAATAAAGTTTGAAAATATCCTATCTGTAACTCCGAACTGCTCGACCGTAGCGCTTCAAAACCGGCGCCAATCGATTCTTCGTGGCCAAAAACCCCAGACCCCCCAAGTTTACTGGAGTTTATTAATTCTGGGGCGATTTTCGACTTGGCAACCATTCCTCGTATTATAGTATTAGATTTATAAATCCTGCTCCAAATTTCCAACCATTAATAAAATACTTTTTATTCATTCACTCAAGTTCAAATACATTTTTTAACTTGTAGTGAAAGACACTTGATGTTTATACATTGTTTTTTACAAATAAAGTTTCTTTAATTAAATTTAATTCATTTTTAATACTTGAAATATAGTTGTAGCCGTTCATAATGAAATTTAAAATCTATAGCCAGAAGCTCAATCGGTAAAATACAAGGTTTTCAGTATTTTTCACGTGAAGGTGAAAAATGCGAGTTCAGTTCTAGCGAAAATCAATCGTTTTTCGATATATTTTAGTTTTATGTAGGAGAAACAAATCTCTTATATAAGATATTTAGCAGGACATAAATTTAGGAATAAACATCATCAGTGGCGAAGCGTGTAGGTAGCTGGAATTATTTTTTTTCTTTTACCACTTAATATTGTGATTCTGTCATATGTATATACATATTTTTTTAACTGTAATTATTTAATAAAAAATAAAAAAATTCTTAGTTGATCTAAGTAGGAATTTACTTTTAATTTTTTATGTATTATTTGTTTATACGAAACTGAAAATCACATTATCTTTTCTTTATATGTACTTCCCACACACACACGCACGCACGCACGCACACACACATGCACACACACACATATATATATACATATATATATATATATAATGAGAGCTCGCTGAACGGACATATCAACAAACTGTTTATATTTATTTCTATAATGAATTATATTATTTAAGGTGGATATCAAATTTCTTTTAAATTAGAGAAAAAACCGTAAGGCATCTAATTTTGTCTTATTAAGATAATTATAGATAAATCAGTTATCAGGGGAAGCGTGAACATATGTTTAATTTAGGATTAATTAATAACTTTAAAAAAACTTATCTGAGGTAAAAAAAAATTCAATCTAATTTGTCAGCTGGCTTTACAATATATCAATTTTTGTGCGTGGCTCTTTGTAACAACAGTTTGCTTAGTAACAGTACCATTTGATAAATGTCAGTTTAGCAGCAATATAAGTTAAGTTCTAGAACTTTGAACTATTAAGCATTAAGATGAATTACGCACAATAACCGAAATCAGTTTTAAGCCTCGTGTTAATAATTTTTTATTAGTAAATAAATATGCTAATTTGATAATAGATAAATTGAGAGAGCATGCTAACTTGCAAAAATATAATTTATGAAAAAAAAAAATGCCGGCGTAATATATTTAATGGTAAAACTATGTTGCTAAAAGAGATAATTGTTTTTCATAAAAAATGGAAAAAGAATGAAATTTAATTCATTGTATCGAAGCAGAATATTAATTAAAATATTGAATTGATTTGATCTTTTTGTGTAAACCGCAAATAACCACTTTATAAAAGCAATCATATTGGTATTAAAATTTTCTTTTCTATGCTCTGTTTTACTTAATTTTTGATCCTGTATGTGTATGTTATATATTTATTCATTATATAAAAGAAATTTAAATAAATTATTCAATTGTGAATTTTAGAAGTATACTTTTTTCCAAACAAATTTTTCTGATCGAATGAATTCGTTTCTTTAAAAACCAAACGATTTTGCTTTTCCATGCTTATCTTGATTCTTTTGAAGGAAAAAAAAAAGATTTTTTTTTGTTGATCGTAAACAAAACTCCCTATTCTAAATATGAATCGAAATTGATTGAATACTGTTTTGCTGAAACCTTATTAGGGATCTATTTATTGTTGAAAGTTCTACTGGTGCAATGATTCGTAATGAAATAAATGAAAGCAAGCAGAATTCGTACTGCCTACTCATGTATAGAATGATTTGGAATTCGTTTTGATAAGCCCGCTTCTTTATTTTTTATTGTTTCTTTTTCGTTTTCCTATATTCAAACGTATGTGTAGTTAAATTTCCAAGATTCATTTCCTAAATAAACGTTTCTGGCTTTTGAATGCGGGTTACATCGACCGGATATTTGAAATAAAACCGTAATAATCAAATGCTCTGGGAAATATTGATTCTTGATATTTTCTCAAAATAAGCTGAAATAAGTCGAAATAGGTTGCCAGCAAATCAGTGAAAAGAATTTGAAATAAAAAATATTGTGAATTATTGAGATATTTTTAATATTTAATATTTCATGATTACAAATTCGGTTTCATTTCCCATAATATGCGGAGCTAGCTGATTGTTAGAGAAAATTAGTTTCATGTCAATGCACTTCATTTAGTATATCTCAGGTTGCAGATTTAAAAATGCTCTAGTATATTAAAATAAAGTAAAGTAAATCTTTATTTATTAACTACTTCAGATATTTTCTTCCATAGTTTCAAAACTATAAAGATAAAATTATTTATTTATTTTTCTGATAAATTTCTGAAAATTCATACCGTTTATAACTTAGTTTTCTATTACAGTACAATATTTAATGGTTTTTAAAATTTAATCATCGGTCAATCTTTAAAAAGTATTTTGATTACAAATGCGTGACGCCATCTAATGTTAAACTTGTATATGTTAATTTTTAATGACAAAATGATGATTAATAATGAGGAAAAAATGAGGGAGATGTCTTTTTATTAATAGCTTTTAACTATTTAATAAAATAGTTATAAATAAAGTCCTAATGAAATTAAAAGTAATTATATGAACATAATTGAATATTAAGCAGTGGTAATTCATATTTTATACAACGTAACTGTGTACTTAAAGTGAAATTTAATGACGTTCTTTATTGGGCATTGGACAAAAACAATAGATTATATTATTCTCCGATTATGTGGTTCCATTTAGCTTTTACCAGCTTTGAATTTTAGTTCTCAACGTCTTATAGGGTTAATATCAATATTATGTGCTATACGCCATTGGAGATCAATTGTTCCGCAGGATTTTGGTTGTTGAAAATTTCTGTTTATATTTTTTGTAAATTGATCTTAATAGCTTCTTCATCAACATAAGACATATTTTTATGAAAATTTAATAACTGTATATCTACAAATTTTTCCTAGATATAAACTCTTACTATTTTAAAAGCCTTACCTCGTTCTATTCATTGTTCCATGAAATCTTTTAATTCCTAATCTATATCTTTATACCATCCATTATCTAACTCCCAGTGGAACGGAGTTATCGCTGTAATTGGGGATGAGAAATTTCAAATTTTTGGTTTTCACCACCTTAGTGGATACAGAAAAAGGTGGGTAATCGGCTCCTCGCACCAATGACGAAACATACTTCCCAGGGAAAGGGTTGAATCGTGACTGGTGATGGCCCTTGGGACTCAATAACAGCTCCTGCGAATGTTCCTGTTGCAGCGATCCAGTGCAGGTTATGCATTCAATTACCTCACAGGAAAAAGAGTTGAGATAGCCTGGTTGGTAGGGCATCCCTTAGGTTGTGAGTTCGAACCCCGCCGGTCGAAGAATCTCCGCATGTGTGGTGACTGGCGCGCGTATAAATCTATTGTGGTCACAAAATCCACTATGTCGAGAATAATACCACTAGGGTACTGGTTCAGAGGGGATCGTTCCCTGATCAGGTCTAAATTACGATGTGCGGATAAATGAATGAAATGCATTTTTAAAGGGCAGTGACGTCTACCCCTTAAAAAGAGTTGTGACGTCTGAGTAGCTAAGTCGTACTTTTGGCTCTAGATGGCGCTATTGAAAATAAATAAGAAATCACATTACATCGCAAAGAATCTTTAATCAGCGGGTTTTTAAATGACAAGAGCCATTAGAATCAGCAACAATGTCACAGGAAAGAGTGGGTATGCGTTTAAAAACAGATGCAATTAAAAGATTTCAGTATTTCTTAACCTTAAATGTGTTTCAAAGTTTCAAAAATTTTATCAAAACATGTCATATATTGAAATCTATTGAACATGGAAAAACAAATCAAATCTTTATATCTTGATCATCAAAACTGAAAAGAAAACCAGGAGGAAACATTAGTAGCACCAATGAATACAATTTGATTTTCATTTCAACCATGAAATATATTGTTTTGACACACATCCTAAATATTTTTTTAAAAATTGCTAAAGGATAGAAAATGGATTAAAAAGATAAAAATTTGGTATTATAGTAATGATGATTGTTTGAAATTTAAGATGAAGTAAAAATAATTTTTTATAGTGCAAAATTTTCGGAAGTTATCAGCAAACAAACAAACAAAAAAAATGACCAGCCAACATTTGGATTAATTTTGAATTAATCAAAATTTTAAATTTTAAAAAGTCTCTCTAAAGTTAAGGCGGCCGCATCGGTTCGGTGGTAAGGTCTCGACTTCGGAACCAGAGGGTTTCAGGTTCGAGACTCCATTCCACCGAAGCACCATCGTGTAAGGGTTTCTCTTGCACGTTAAATCTGTCAGGACAAACGTCCTCCCGCTGGTGTGTTGTGGTATAAAGAGGGGGTGCCAGCTCCAGTGTCGTTCTTGCCATCTTACCGCGGTTCAAAATTACGAGGTCAGTCCTAAAATAACCCTAGTGTTGCTTTACTACGGGACGTTAATATAACTAAACTAAAACTAAACCCTCTGAAGTTGATATTTTCAGTTTCTTCACATCTGATATATAGAGAATCGACCTTATATAAATTTATGCATAGTTGACAAAGAAAACATCCTTGTTGGAGCATTGTCATGTAGAGGTGTTGCCTCCGTAAAAATTGAAGGTTCGAAAGCAATTGGAAATTAAACACAAAATTCTGTGCTTGTTGAGAAAAAGAAATGTGTGCAAGGTCTACCGAGACCTCACCCTTGAGGCAACCTGTTGACTCCTATAATCTACCATAATGGCTTTCGTAAACATCCGAAAACCCTCCACTCCCATTTCTTTTGTTACCGAATCATTTAAGCGAACAATATGCTCTCCTTTTATAAAAAAAAACAGAGAGAAAAAGAAGAAGAAAAACCCATCTGCACTGCTTTCGTTTCGGCTGCAAAGACGGATGTACTGACTGTTTGAAATGGAAATATTCCAATTCAAGTTCTTTTTGTCCCTTGGTTTAACATTAATCTCGACTCCATTCGAGAAGAATTGACTTGGGGTTGGTAGGTGGAACCAAACTTACTCTGAATTACATTAATATAAGGGGGCTATCTCCCTTTTCTAATATAAAAAGAAAAAAAACCGAAATTAACCTTTGAAAATATATAAACTGCATTTGAGAAGAAATTGAAAGTATAGTGCTTTGTTGATTATCATAGGTTTCCTGTTATAGTAAATGCTATATTTCATCCACTTCCATTTTTAGTGAAAAGGGAGAGGATCTAATGATAAAGATAATTTCGAATAAAAAAATAAAATAAAATTTGAGAATAAGCTTTAAATGATAGTTTTTAAATGTCAATAAAAATGTTTTATTAATAATAAAGTAGGGTGTGCTTGTATGCCGCTTTGTAAGATAGACCACTAGACTTAGAACTAAAATAAAATAATCCCCCAAATGGCAGATATGTATTTTGAAGTGAAAAAAAGGCGCTGGAGTCCTGGCGTAGAGATAGCGCGTCTTCTCTGTGATCTGGGCTTCCTGGGTTCGGGAATGGTTCTCCTTCTTTCGTGTTCTAACTGAGAGGTTTGTGAATATCTCCCCATGTAAAAAAGGGTTGTGCAAACGAATGTGAATCATGAAGTAGCTAGGTCGTACTTTTAATCCTAGTTGGCACTAATGAAAAAACAAGAGTCGACCACTCAGTTTAACCCTTTATTTACAGACGGTACTAGAAAGTACCATTTAAATAATCAGGGCCGCGGTAGCCTGGTTGGTAGAGCGTACTCTCGTAACCGAAAGGTCGTGGATTCTGTCCTTGTCTAATCCAAAGACTGCCATGTTGGCTAATGGCAGTTGGGGCACGTTAAATAGATCGTAACTGCAAAGTCCTCCAAGTTCCTATAACAAAACGATACCTCTAGGGCAGTAGTGGGGAAACTTTTTTTAAGACGGGCCATTTGTAATAACTAGATGATCGTAGCGGGCCAAAGAATAATGCTTAATCGTTAAAAAATTTATGTGTTCTATAAACATATACATATATTATTACTTACACTTATTATTTTAATAGTAAAAAAGCAAAAGGTAAGAAAATTATAAGCACAAAATATAAAATGAATTTAGTGTAGTTCTTGATGTGAAGTATTATCACTTTATTTTCTGGTGTCATTACTGGTTGATGGTGCATAAGAAAAATGAAATTGAGACTGTTTTATCTAAATTTCATCATAGTCCGGTTCCATTTGCAAAGCAGAAATTCTTAAAAGTGATGAAAGGTGCTCATCTGTAATTCTGTTTCTTAAAGAAGTTTTCCTAAGCTTTATTGTTGAAAAGATTTGTTCGCATATATAAGATGAGCCGAACATTGACATTATCTTCATTGCATGAGTAATTAGATTTGGAAAATTATCTAGACTTAAATTTTTATAAAATTCTAGTAATGGTACTGTATGAAAAGTTTGTTTCAGGAGAGTATTACAGTTCAGTTCTATTAACTCAAGTTGAACTTTTGCTTCAACTTCTTCGTAATTAACATTGAATGGGGTCGCAAAAATACTAAACTCTGTATCCATTTTTTCTAAAGTCCTGAAATCTCCTTTCAAATTCTGAAGATCGCTTTCTCAAATTAATTTCGTATTTTTTAATCTTATTGTTTAATATAGGGAATTTTAAAGATTGTATTCTTGGAAAATGAGAAAAATCAGATTTAGAGATCTGATTAGTAAATAATAATAACTGTAATTTGAAACTCTTCAGGTATTGCCAAATACCGTGAAGAAACTGATTTTTCCCTTGCAATTTGAGATTAAGTTGATTCATGTGTACGAGGAGGTCTGTGAAAAAAGCGAAATCAGAAAGCCACGTTTCGTTTTTTAAGACGTCAAATTGATTATAAATGTCTTTATCAAGAAGAAAATTCACAATATGCGAGTCGTCACACTACGAAGTAAGAATGCGTTCAAACATTCTCACGACGGCACTCTTAAACGGGCCGGATTAAACCTTTCCGCGGGCCGGACTTGGCCCGCGGGCCGTAGTTTCCCCATCACTGCTCTAGGGGGTACTGAATCAGGGATGAGTCGGTCTCTGATTTGGATCTAAATTCTGACTTGCTGATGGTGGAATGAGTATATGAATGAATTCGACCGCCCCCTAAAAAGGGTTGTGTCCTGTGTGTTCGAGCAAAGTCGTCCTTTCACCTGAAAGGTGCTCATTAACAACGAAAGCCTCTACCTTAATCGAAACAGCTCTGCTAATTCGGCTTGGTTTGACCGAGTGGCATTACAACAACAACAATTTAATTCTAGCTTATATATTTACTATATGACTATTTTTGCTGATCGTATTCTAAAGAGCATGGAGAATGTAACCCAAATAACATGAAGATAATATGCTAAAATTAGAAATTAAAAATATTTAATTAATAATTAAATTAATTAAGACATTTCTGTTGATTACATTTTTTTCTTGGGTTCCCTGCAATTATTCTACAACGAAAACTAAACTACTGATACAAAAATGAAGTTGAAAAATTGATGGCAACATAATTCTGTAAATAAAGGGTTAAATCACTAACTGCCAGCGGGTTTGAAAAATGCCATAGGTCACAATATAACAGGGGAGAAAAGTGCAACTCGAAATGATGTGTAAATTTTTTTGGTTAGATTTTTAATTAATTAAAAATTAAGATATATTTTTCCATTTTTTATAATATTTCGCTAGATATTATAACACAGCACTGATTTTTTATTTTAAGAGAAAATTATATATATAACTGTCCAACTTTTCTTGAATATTAGCAATTTTTATAAAAATATTTTTTGCTTAAATTTCAATAAGGAATTTTATTATTAATATGAAATACATATCGTTTTAGTTTCTCATTTCATATGTAATCGGGTCATTTTCCTTCATTTTTGAAAGCTTGAAACAAAGGATTCGGTTTAATATATGTGTAGTTTACGTCTCTACTATTAATAAAAATGAATGTGTGTGTTCCTTTGTGTTGTTAGCTTTATGCAGGTTAGACCGTTAGATTTACAGCTACCAAATTAGCTCATGTAAATTTTACGAGGTGGAAATATGCATCTAGAAAATGTGCATTGACATTTTAACTGTGTGTGATCTTTTAACTGGAATTAATTAAAAAATACATCGTTAATTAAAACGATTTGAATTATGTATTAATGAATAAAAACTGCAAAAAAAATTCCGTTGTATCTTTCAAAAATATTATTGCACAAAATTTGTTTTTACATGGTTTCAAAGCATTTAAAAAATCAGTATGCTTCTAATTTTCCAATTTTTTTAATGTTTGACTTTTAAAAGTTAATTTCATCCATAAGTATTGAACTAATTCACTCTTTTCAATGCTTCATCAAATATTTAATGCCGAAAGCTTAGGAAGAAAGATTTTGTTTAATATTTGTGTAGTCTACAAAAAAAATGCAAAGTCGCGTAAGTTACATACGAGATTAACTGGAGGCTTGCATTTTTAATAACACTATGATGTTTTGGAATTGACTGTTCAAGAAAAGTTATTTACTCAATAAACGGCCCATTTGTGAAACAATTAAAGTAACACTGTTTTAATCCCTGGCAATTTGATGGAATCATTGGCTTGAATTTACGAGTAGTCTAACCAATTTAATAGAAATTAAGGCATAACCAATATCCTTGGAGAATTAGCTGATGGTCCATTGTGACTAGTAGGAATGAGAAATAGCTCCTCAAGAGGAATGAGACATATAGCTCCTCAAAAAATTCGATGCTTTAAACAAATAACGTTTTTAGTAGTACTACGACGTGATGGGCTTGATTCCATAAAGATGATTCATTTTGTTATGAATCTGTATTGTCACCCTTAACAATTAGTTCCATTGTAGGAAAGGCCATTTTCCGATTGGCGCTATTTTATGTTTATCGGATGGCAGATCAATGCCCCCAGGGTTGGCGACAAACTTGACGACTTTGTGATAAAATGGATGATACTAAAATCTTCAAGAATTTTGGTAATAGGACAAATAAGAGTTGAGATATGCTTACTTATTCGAGAGTCTTCTTTTCTCTTTTTCTGGAACTATAAAAGGACGGCACTCCAATTCTCCAAGCCAAGGTAAACGAGTGGCAGAATACAGAGATGAATTGGATCAGTTCAGCGATGCGCAAGTGCTGAAGCGCACTCAAGCAATTAGTGGATTAAAAATATGTGCTGCGCTCCGAGTTTTCAAAACAAGTATTGAAGTGTGGACGTCTCGGTTATGCAGTTAATGTCTGAGTGTTCGTACATATAAACGCCATTATTAATTATTGAGATCTTTGACAGTCTTTGTTACACCATACACCCACTATAATAAACCTATCCGAGTTTTAGTGGAATTTAGAATTTTCATAACAATGTACATAATAAAATGAACGTATTTAAAGCATCAAAATAGTACATTTTAATCGACAAACATTACATTAAATTAATACATTTTACCAATTAAAATGCATTAGTTTTTGTCTGAATTTGATGCATACAAATATATTTTTTTATAAAACCATGAATATCTAGTTTTACATAAGAAATTTGATTGACTGCAAAAACAAATAAAATTCCCGGCGAGCTAACTGATTACCGAAGGTGATTATTCTACAATAAAAGTAAAAGTGGAGAATTCTTAAGAAATAATTAAAAAATAAAAATCAGAACACACAATCTAAGATATTTAATTTCAAACCAGGTTAAATCAGGGATTTTTTTTTTTTTCATTCTATGAAAAAGAATAAAATTACGAAACAATTCCGGTTAATTCTGAACTACACTTGACTTTAATTGAACTTGCTTTGGACGGGGGGGGGGAGCCGCAACCGTAACTTAACTAGAAGAAGAGACTAAAAACCATTTCTTTTATTTCGAAATAGAATTCAATTTAATTTTTTATAAATCCTGTTATAGAAAGTTATTTCACTATTCAGTATAAAAATAAATAATTTTTTATCCGACATCCAATGCCTGGAACGTGATATCTTGCGAAGACACGTTTATCTATGAATATCTTATGAGCAGACATTCCGTGCGCGGCTAAAACAGATGTTGAATTTTAAGAGGATTCGTAGCGAAGGCTGAGAGACAGAAAAAGATTTAAATTTTGAATCAATAGTGACGTCACGGTTTTCTAGTTTGAAACAGCTGTCTTTTCCGTTCTGTGCCAATACTACTATTTCTTTCGTTTTTCTTGGCTTTAGCGTCTGCCGCCTTGCAGTGATTCATGTATAAATTATGACTCAATGCAAAGATAAAAAAAAGAAGTAAATTTAACTCAATGTTAAACTGAGACGAATATAAAATGTTTGTTTTAACTTCAATTTTAAGACTAGTCAACGAATGTAATTCATTCGCTCGTTCTTGAAATCCACAATGCAAATGAAAAGTTAAATACTGCAATTTCACGTTAATTCGGTAGATATTGATCTAGAACAGCTAGATTAATCTATGATAAAGATTATTCACAACTTTTTTGTGCTAGATGGATTAAATTTGATATACTGTCTTTATATCATATTTGTTTATTTCTATCAAATTTTAAGCGAAGTTCATTCTTAGGCAGTATGTCTGACTGTTCGAATACGTCCATAATACCTACTCAAAAACAGATTAAATTCGGTCAACAAATGTAAATCTATATTGTAGACATTAAATTTTGAGCAAATTCCATTCTGATTAAGTCTGTTTGTCCGGACGTTCGAATATAAGTAAACACGATAACTACAAATTGAAAGTAGGGCAAATGGTAGCGATTATAATTACATTATAACAGGACAAAGATTAATGATAATAACTTCACGATGACAGCGCAAAGGGCTGAAGATCGGTCGGTGTATTTATTGTAGAGATATATCACATTTTGAGCCTAATAAAACAAAGGGATAAACGTCTGTCGGTCTATACTTTCAGAAACATATAAACGCGAATAAACAATATAACTAACGTTGCTTTCATTTAATATGATAAGTTGTCGTTTCTCAAAGTTAGTAGTTTCTACAAATTAATGCTGTTAATTTCGTGGGCAAAAAAAGCCATTGCCGATGGTAGCTATATTTACTTCAGTTTCCTGAAGCGACCCTTTTTCGATGATTCTATCTCACTAAGAGATGAGACGCGGAAGGATAAGCACATTTCGGGAATTCTTCACTTTCTTTTATTCTGAATTTTACCTCTTTAAATACTTTTCCGTTCTCTCTCTCGTTTATGTTTATATAGTGTCGTTTTTAATTGTATTATTTTATTTTAATTCAATCCACCAGAAAAATTAATTTCTTTACGGTTAAATGTGTACATCTCTTCCATTTCGTCTTTCCTCTCTACCCTGTTTTGACGAATTGAACTCATCCTTCAGCAGGTGCAAATCCCGTTGGCAAACAATAGTTTATTTAAAACAAATTGCTTGTTTTGGTAAAGATTTTGAACGTTATTGAAAAATGGAATGAAACATATTTTTTTAATTCTCAAGTTTTCTTTATTTTTAACTTCTGTTTATTCGAGCTAAATGGTCTGTTTTACAGTTTTTAAGGCAATGCAAATAAATTGAATATAAATTACCATAAATAATCTGATCCTCGAGTTTTACATAATAGTGAAACCTATGGTATTATTTTCAATTTAGAATTTTCTTCATAAAGGACTTTAAAAAAATCCCTTAAGTGAAATATTTGCACTTAGCCTTTTTCATTCAAAGCATCACATTCATCATGCCTCCATTTCAATATTTTACTAACTTATTTACTTTATACGAAGTTCCCGAAATCCGATAATGCTTCGAATCACACAGCATTAAAATAAATATATCATTCCTCACAGGCGAATTGAATCTCGTAGTTCATCTATCAATATCTGCAGTACTAAAGCAGAAAATCCATTGATAAAAATAAAATAAAACCCTTTCCTCCTCGCTTATAAATGAATGCGTGATTTAGTGTCATTAATCTTTTTGGAAGCTCCTCCGTTCAGAATTTAAAAATTAGAATCACGACGAAACTACCGCATTTTAAAGCATTATTCGACGTTTATTGATATGTTTCACCTGAAAGCTCTAATTCGGTCTTTCGGTGATTACTAATCGTCTGCTGCAGAGATATTTCCACAAATCTATTTCCGTACGAAAAGTTTTCGATCCGATTCGCATTGGCTAATTATAATATTGCTTGGGAATTTTGATTTTCTTTGAGAAATGAATCGTCATTTCGTATTTCCGTGGCTTAATTAATAACTTGGAATTTAATTAATAGCTTGCACCTGCTATTTCTTACTGTATTAAATGATCTTATATTCTTATTTCATTAAATGTTCGTATCTGATTCTTATTTTTTAATTTTTTATTAAATGCTCTTATTATATTCTTACTTTATTAAATATTCGTATCTGATTCTTATTTTTAAATTTTTTATTAAAAGCTGTTATTATATTCTTATTTTATTAAATGTTCGTATCTGATGCTTATTTTTATTTTTTTTTATTAAATGCTCAAATTATATTCTTATTTTATTAAATTTTCTCATTTAATACTTATTTAATTTTTATTTTATGTTCTTAATTATTTTTTATTTTATTAAATGTTCTTATTTAATTCTTATTTCATTAAATTTTCCCATTTAATTAGTGATGAGATAGAAATAATGCATTTTGATTTGTACCATTTCTGAAACAACCAGCATAAGTGTGAAGTTTTAACTTCATAATATAGTATAAAACTTTAGTATGCAAATTAGGCTTAGTTTAATTAACCTATCAAATTCAAAATTTAATTGAAATCTATAATTTGATGTCAAAAATTTCAAATTTCATTATCTTCTATGTTGAATTTTTCGAACGTTTTTATTAACATACATATAAACAGATTGACAGAGTACAATTTTTTAGATTTCTCGCTAGTTTAGTTACAAATTTAAAATGAATATTATATTTCTTTCTTCATTGTATTTTTAGTTATCGCATTCATATAAGAATAGATTGCTCTACAGATTCTCAACTTTGGATTTGTTTCACATTTTGACACCATCTATAATTTTAATAGAAAAATCATAAGCCATATTTCATTGATCTAGATGCTTTATTTTTGCCGGACGGCTCTCTGTTCTCAGTGAATTATTTGCATAATGTAGCACATGCTATATTGAATTTCGTATTTTTGATGAAAATAATCGAGAGTGTACTTTGTATCCATTTTTTGAATCTAAAATATGCTGTAGATATGCAATCTTCATATAATAATATAGTTAATCAATGCAATCTTCATAT
>JAPMOQ010065000.1:1220139-1266662 GCA_026543055.1 Argiope trifasciata | reverse complement strand
CAATGCAATCTTCATATAATAATATAGTTAATCAATGCAATCTTCATTAATATAGTTAATCTATTTCATTATAATTTTGAATTAACATTTTTAAAGAATACAGGCATTATTTTAAATATTACCATAACGTATCTTTGTTTATTTCGTTTAGGAAAAATGACAAAAAAAAAAATCTGGATTAGAAAACCTAACCAAAATAAAATATTGGCAATAATTTTGAAGCATATATGTGATGGAGATTAGGTTTTCTTAATTTCTAAAGTTATTCCTAACTTTGTTGCAAGTATTTTTATTGAAATTTAGCCGTTACGTTTTTTATCATCTAATTATACCTTTAAATATTAATATCTACTAATTTTACCCAATTATTAAGCATAGCATTATTTTTTATGTTTTTATTGACATTCTGTATTTAATATTTGATGTATCGATGGAAAAAGAGACATACATTGACTGCATTTACATTTCCAAAAAGTAGGCGAAGCATGAAAGACTGATAACAGTCATTTGCATTTTTATCGTTTTATAATGTCTCTCTAGATTGAGGTAAAATTTATATTATGTCTTGGTTTTAGATCAGAAGTAGCAAAACATCATCGTACTGTTGTCGATTTATGCTTGATTTAGCGACCTTGCCTTTATCCTAATAGTATAAAGAATCAACATTTTCATTTAAATGGCACATACTATCTGTGTATGTGTTTGAGTGTTTAAGAACCAAATTAGTGTTTTAATTAGATCTTTGTTATTAATAATTTCAAAACTGTTAATTTTAATATTCATGTTTACATATCTGTTTCAGTATCTTATTATAATGACAAAACATGATGTTGTTTTGATCTGATGTTTTTGAAGCTTGAAAATGCATGATCAGATAATCGGCTATTTATCGCTTTTGAGGCATCAATTTTTCACTTTTGTGGTTATTAATAAAAAGATAAAGATCTAAAAAAAGTTACAACTTGGTTCATTGTTTGCCATGTATCTGATTCTCCTGTCTGGCCAATAAGGGGCAGGACAAGAAAAAATTATCACCCGAAGAAGCATAGAGAAAAAAAGTTGGAATGAACGCGAAATCGTAAAGAGAGAAGTCAAAAAATACAACTGTCACGTGAACTTTCAAAATATCGACTCATGTGTAATCTCATAGTCACGTGAATGTTTAAAAACGATTTAAACTGGTTTTTCACGAAAATAAATTCTGGCCTCGTGAAATTTTTTTGGAACTCTCTGTTGATTTTGAGATGGTCAAACACCATCGTTTTTTCAAATTTTAGTGATTGAGGAGTATGTCTTGTGTTAGAACATGATGTTTTTCTGTTAGACTGATATTCTGTGACTAAAAAAACTAATGTTACCAGAAGGTAATTTGAAATTTGCGCCTGTAGATTTCAGTTTTCTATATATTCATTTTGCTTTAATGCTTTTTTTTTTAAAGAATTCATGTTGAACTGCTTTTGCTTTATGAAATGTCAAACCCGAAAGCTTGTGTTCTTTAGGTCTTTATTTAAAAACAAAGTTTCAGTAAATTGTCTACTTTATATCGGATTTTTAATCTTTATTTATCTATTTCTTCAAATATTTTGAAATGAAATATAAGCGTGAATAAGCTATTTCGTGAGTTTAAGTACGAAAAATTTCTTTTCATGAAGTTTGAATTCATTTCGAATAATTAATAATATTCTATCAATTTTTTCTTGCCGTTATAAGTTACAATTTCTATCTAGAAAACACTCCCTGTGATTAAATTCAATCCAATCATAAAAATACATTTTTTATAAAAATCGGAAAACTGGGAAGATTCTAAAAACAATAAATTACTTTTCTGTTCCTAAAAATAAAAAAGGGGAAACGCATCACACTTTTATAATTAAAAAAGTAAACATGATTATAAAACCTTTCGAAATAGTTTGAAATAAAAAGTTGAAACAAAGCAATTTCACCGGACAAAATAAATAAATGAAAAAAAAAAGAATAAGGCAAAACATAATTAGTTTTGATTGCAGCAAGCAATTCATTATAAATCCTATTAAGAATTCAACAAGAACAACTATTTTCTAAGAATCTAAATTTAGAATAAGATTAAATTTATGAATATTTGCAAACATGTTTATATCTTTTTGATTCATTTTTTTAAATACAACTTTGAGTTAACGCTAGTAATTTATTTCCTAGTTCCCTTTTTAAAAGAAATATTCTTTGAATTTACGACTGCAAATCAATTTTTAAAAATGTCCGTTATCATTTGGCTTTTAAGAAAGAGTGAAAATTATACAAGAGGTAATTAAATACAAGAAAAAGTTTTGTCAATAACGTATTCATTTCATTTTTTTTCACCATTTTTTTACAGTTAGTCGCTTCTAGAACATTATTAAGATTCACATTTTATATCCTCCTTTATAAATTACAGTTATGAATTTCCTGCTTCTGCTAGATAATTTTTGTGAGGAAAAACTATTAAAATTATAGATACGAGTCTTCTAGCAATCGAAATAAAAAGTATTTTTTTATTGTTTCTTCATCTCTCTCTATTATTATTGTAATTGAAACAGACTCTTTCAATGAAACATAACTCAAATGCATACCTTCACTATACATCGTAAAAATTTAATTACTTTCTCATTGTTAAAAACTAATTACTTTCTTTTATTTTCTTTTCGGCGCGCAATGATATCAACTTTTTTCGTTCGTTGCATGCAAACGATAAATCACCACAACTTCAGTTCTGTTTCATTCTCTTTGTGTTAAAAAAGAAGCGGGAAAAATTATGCGATCTTCATTAACGAGTGGGTAATGTTTTGTTTGTTTATTTATTTATTCAAGAGAGATCCGTGACAAAAGGTCTGATAAAGGGGGAGGGGCATTAGGGAGGAGAGAAAAAAAAAAGAGATTAAGTGAATGAAAAGGCCTACATTCCAGAAGCAAGGTCATGAGAGGTCGCAGTCGACACTGCTCATGGGGGGTGCACACCTACACACACACGCACAGGTGCACGAGGCGGTGACTCACGCTTTGCGTGCATTCATACATACGAAAATACATACCTTAAGTTGCTTTCCTTCAAAGCAAAGGGGGCATAAACAAAGTGAAAATAATTTTCTACGGAATAAATTTTTGAAATTAGTAGATTGTTGAGAAATTCAGCATTTTTAATAAATCAGTTGTATTATTAATTATTTAAAGATTTTCTTTTGGATTTTATCTTTATTAATTTATCTTATTTGCATTTTAATAGAAAAGTTACTGAAATTACTGTTGATACATGCAGGAAATTTATATTGAAGTTCGCATATTAATAAATATATATATTATTTATTAATATGCAATGACATAATGACAAAACGTAATTACAAGAAAAGAAAATAAACTTATAATCAATTAGACTGCTTATATAAAAATCAAATTCGAAATACAATGCATGTCTTCTGACATATTTTGATGAATATTCGTCTCTAATTTATTCCTTTGAAAATCTGAATTTTTTCTGTAGATTTATAAAATTCCGAAGAAATATTAAATTAAAAACATTTTTCCCAAAATAGTTAGTTGCTTTTTAGATGTAAAATCATTTTTCAAAATTGGATAACATTAATAGCATTATTGATATTATCACAAAACTGGAAAATTTATTTATTTTGTGCTTGCTAATACACTTAAATTGTTATAAAGATATTTTAATAATTATGTTTAGTAATAAATTTAAACTATCGATATGGATTGAAATTTAAAGTTAGAATCCTATCTTATTACGGAATGCACACCAACCATTATCCGAAATAGGCACTTAGAAAGCTATTGCATATGACTTAATTGTAAAAAAAGTTTCAAAAAAGATGAGTTACTGATATATATGCTACGGACTGATCTTACAGATTCTTATATTTATCAGTAGATACATAATATCCAAGAATCATATTAGCGAACAACTAAGCTATAAGTGATGCATTGCAACTATTTATAGCAGCGTTAAATGCCTTCAGTGCTGTAATGCTTCCTTTGATCCGATTGAGTTCGATCATATTGAGAAGAAAGAATGGAAATGTGGTCGCTGTGACTGTGAATTTTGCATTTTGACCTTAAAGAGGCAATTTTAAGTAATGTTGCTGTGTTTCAAGATATGCTTTCTTTCATGATCCTAATGAAAAAAGCCTCAGGCATACAATATACAAAGCTAACATTAAAATAAATCAAATATGTTATGAATTCGATAACTAACCAAAAAATATTTTTTATCTCAAGCAATTAAACGTAGTATTTTTTTTTCATTGATTATTTAGAAAGGAAAAGAATCTTGGTAAGAATGTACAAAATGTGAATCTATCTAAATAATTTATGGTCCGTTGTCTTTACAAACACACTGGTAGATCAATCAGCGATTTAAACCAAGTGAGCATCTCTTGTTTATTCAATAACGTCAATTAGGACCAAGAGTACGACTTAGCCAATTCATGTGCCACATTTGCTTGCACAACCCCTTTTTACGGGGAGGAGGCACTTTCACACACCTCACATACAGGACGCAAAAAGGCAATTATGTCCGAACGGGTACTCAAACCATGAACGCCCAAATCATGGGGAAAACGCGATACCCTATGCCAGGATGCCAGCAGTTATGGTCTTACAAATGGTTATATGCTAATTTATGAGATTCACACTTGCTATTATTATGATTTTCTTATTTTATTGTTATCTTCTTCCATTTTGTTATCATTAGAATCTTCTAGAAAATTCTAGTTAGAATAATGTTAATCATTATTTTAAAGTCATGCATGAGAAATCCCATTTTCATTTAAAAATGAAAGTCAATAAAAATACTTGAATTAAAGTATTCTTTTAAGAACATAAATGGAACTTAATTTATATATTTAACAAATTTCTGATTAGTTTAATAAATTGTTTCTAAAACAAATACAATTTATAAACAAAAAAGGTTAGCAATAGTCTGTTATTAACGAATTGAAAAGATACATAATGAGTACATTTAGTACATTCGAATTCACTAGAAGTTATTAGAATCCAAGTCCAAAACAGCTTCATTATTCATTAATGGGTTAGATGCTCTTACAAATCATAGGACGAAATCATTTTATTCGGTTTTAATTTTTTTTAACTATTTGTTTTACAAAAGAAAGGTTTTGCTTTTAAGAAATTATTTTATGTTGATAAGAAACTCATATTGTTTTTTCTCTGTTTTTTCGAATGAAAATTGCATAAACAAAGAATAATTATTTTTATAACTTTTTTTAAAACAAAAAATATTATTTTGAGAAGTAGCGGAAGCTAGAAAATAAAAAGACTATTAGCTATTCTAATTCTAAAAAATAAATTCAAATGAAAAAATATATTTTTTTTTTTTTGTTGTTTTGGCTTTCTTTATCGCAAATATTGAACCCTTACTGTTTATTGTTAAATGAAAAGCAAACATTTAACACAGCTTCTTACATACAGCCTACCACCCCGCCACCACTGAACGTAGCAGTATCGACAGGATTTGTTGTGGTCGACTGCTACATTTAACACAGCTGTCATTATTTCTAGATTCGAAGCTCGTTGTCATAAATAAATCGTTTGTAATCTATACTTATAATAAAGCTCAATGTGTCTGTGTGTTGTCGCTCTACAGACCATACCGTTGGACCTACAGCTACCAAATTTGGTACATGTATACCTTGGAAGTCGGGAATGTGCATCTTGGAGCCCTTTTTTCGAAATTTTAATAAGAATTCGAATTAATTAAAAATGAAGCGAAATGTCGACTTTCTTCCATTATAACTTCCGAAAATATAATAGCACAAAGATGATTTTTACATCAAATTAAAGATAAAGAAATTAGCTTTCTAATGGTATCAGAGTTTCAACATATAGCTGAAGCTTCCATTTTTTTACGAATTTTTAAAGAAATATTTTAATTATATTTTTCAATAATATACTTCGGACAAAACAATAAAATTTAAGATGTACAAGTACGTTACTAGTGAAAGAGAAAAAATTATCTTTTATCAATATGTTGTCATCAGATTGAAAAAAAAAACTGAAATTAAAAAATAAATAATTATTGCAAATTAAACATATCAAAATGTAATTTTCAGCACGTGTCTGCATGAAATGAAATAAATATGTTTTTTCTAAAAGAATTTAGAAGATTCTAAAGATATTTTTTTTTACTTTTACAATATTATTAATTAAATAAATCAGCTTTATTTGAGACAAACATTGTTTAAAAAATATATATTTTTAATTAAAGGTTCAACGGCTGATTTGTAAAACTTTAATAATATAAATGCATCTAGTATAAAAATGGTCTAAATCAAGTAAATAACAACATAGTAAGTAACATGAGTCCATAAATGCTTTAAAAATGAAGGATATTTAGCTTTTAAATAAAAAGTGATAAACTTCAATCAACTCAGTCTCTGAAACTGTTATTGATTTATGAATATTTGAAGAACACTATTCAATAAAAACGGGTAATTTTAAACCACTTCATCGATCATTCCAAAGACGATATCCCAGTCAACGTCTAGCATTTCTCAAGACTGAGTGGCCTGAGAATGAAAATGTTGAATGTTCCAAATATTTCTATTTAAAAATTCATAAGTTGATCAAATTTGATAGCAGAAGATACAAACCTTCATTTATTCATTTGGAAGTTGGTGTTAGGAATATTTCTCAGAATATGATTCCTTAGAACTAAAAGCTGTATAAAATTTTGATTTAATAATTTTTTAAAATTCTGTTTATAGACCAAAGCGAAACAAAATATTATTATACGAATCATTTAAACCTTTTTGAAAGTGAAACTGAAACATGAATTTTATGATGAATCTAAGTAATTTTTGTTGAATATTCTTGAAATATTACATAAATTATTGTAATTATTCATGAGTACACATAATGATTCTCTTTTTATTTTTTTTAAATGCTTGGTTCCGGTATAAAAAATATTTTTATATCAATTTGCAGTTTAATAATTTCTACTTTAATTTGAAGTTGAAATTTTGCGAGAGCTGATCAGATAATTAGAGAGGAATATAGTCCATTACGGGCTTAATTTATAAATGGATGAATGAATTCAGAATTTGAACCTAAAAAATATTTTGATGAAGTAGCTATTAAAAGACGAGTTACATAAAGTATTTAATTGACAATCACAAGTTACAAAGTATTTAATTGACAATGACGTTACATAAAGTATTTAAATGATAATTTTAAACATAGTAAGATTGGCGAACCAGCTGGTCGCCAAA
Source organism: Argiope trifasciata (assembly GCA_026543055.1). Lineage (NCBI taxonomy): Eukaryota > Metazoa > Arthropoda > Arachnida > Araneae > Araneidae > Argiope > Argiope trifasciata. The sequence goes on along the minus strand of JAPMOQ010065000.1, from coordinate 1,259,415 downwards.
GGTGGCTAGTCTATCATATTTTAGCGTTTTATTTTTCCTTTATTTGTCCGTTTGCAACTATAGTAATGAAAGCATTTCTTTACAAATTAATAAATCATTAGCGAAGTTATTTTGAGAATGAATAAAATCATATGAAATATCTTTCAAGAATAAAAACAGATAGTTTTGTTATTAAAAATTCATTCATTTGTAAATTAATAAAATACTTTTTTTTTATTTAAAAGTGTGAGAACAGAAAAATTTCAATTTACACACAATGTAAATTATCATTGGAAAATTTATATTTTTCATTGATATTTTATTGTTAGATGTCATTGTCCTTCAACTAAGAACTGTTACGAAATAAATGTAACGATTTATTATAGTTTTAAATATAATTTATATTAAACAAATTTAATTTTTTATCGTGGTCCCAAGTGGTAAATTGTTTTTTATCTCACTAATTTTGGAATTTTTAATCATTAATTTCTAATTCAGTATTGTAAATCTTCAATCATATTTATAACTTCAAGAATCTTTTTTTTTTCACAAATTCAGTACCAAGTAACGCCAAAGATAGAATCCAAATTAAATTAAACGAATGAAATAACTGAAAATTAAGTTATGAATGTATTAAAATAGTTATAATCTTCAAAAAACATATAATTGCACAAGCTTTCAAAATTTCAGCTGATCAGAAAGTAAATGTAAAATCTTTAAAAATGTAAAAATAAAATTTCATCTTGGGAAAGTAAAATAAATCAGTTAACATAGTTTGTACAAAAAATCATTTTCGCTGGTTGTTTATAAACATTTTAATAATAAAATGAACAGGTATGTGATTACGTTCGGAGTGAATTTTTTTGAAAAACATTCGAAATTATATAAATTTTTAATTTTTGCGTATAAAAGATTAAAAAAACATCTATTAAATCAAAATACATCAGTAAGGAGGCAAATGTTACTCAAAAAGTAGATTAAAGAATTGTCTTTTGGCTCAAAAGAGGTATAAAGCGAAAATCTAGTTTAGAAATATATAGATGTATTTGCTTAAAATTCTGCAGATAGCTTAAGAAATATATAATCTAGTTTCTGAACTAAATAATAAGCTACATTTTTATTCATTCTAATTATTCATTTTATTCATTAAATTTTAGAGTTCGATTGAGGAATAACCCAAAATTTGAATTTTTTTTCTTCGCATTGTGAAGCACTAAACCAGCTATTAAACATTTCTAAATAAACAGAGCTGTAGAGCATATTGAGAAATTATTATACCATTTATTATATAATTTGAGTTAAAAATAGGCATTAGAATGTAATTTATGAGGATTCCCTCAGAAAACTCTATCAAAGAATAGAATTTGAGAAAATAGCATCTAAGGGTGCGAAATAGCATTAAAACATATGTAAATAAAAATACAAAAATCTGTGTAATTTTCCAAAAAATTAGAAACAAAACTCTAACGGTTTTATAAAAAGACATTAAGAATATTATATTAAAAAAATTCATAACTGGGCAAAAATTCGGCATAGTCACTTACATTAATAAAACATGTGACTAACCAATTAGATTACTATAATTCGTAATAGTTTATAGAATTTGAATTTATATAATAAGAATTCGTATTAATTTATAGAATTTGTATTTATGTTATTATAATTCAAAATAGCATTTTTATTTATATTATTACAACAAAATAGCATTTGTATTTATGTTGCTATAATTTGTAATAACTGATAGAATTTGTATTTAGATTACTATAATCCATTATAATTGATAGAACTTGCATTTAGATTACTATAATTCGTAATAATATAGCATTTGTATTTATAATACTATAATTCGTAATAGCATAGAAGCTACATTTAGATTATTGTAACTCGTAATAATTTATAGAATTTGTACTTTTTTACAGATTTGTTTTCAGGCAATTAAATTAATTTTTAAGTCAAATCCAATCTAGGCAACCTCCAATCTAGTGGCTCCAGGCAGCTATCTTTTTTTATTATTATTTATGTAATCGGAAATATGTCACTGTTGCTTTCCACTAAAAAGAAAATAATTTTAAAAAATTTAAAGCAACATTCCAAAATAAAATTAAAGAAAAATATTTTCGAATTTACTGAATTGCTTTTAAATCAATATTAAATCAAAGTTCACTCTGGGAAAGTAAATGTGTCGCGTTAACTTAATGCATCCTTGCTTCAAAATGCTTTTTATTTGCTTTCACTTCGATCAAATGTAACATCTAAAACCCATACCCACGAGCAGTGAACGACGCCGTCTCGCTAACAGTAGACATTCCCCGGGAGAATTCGAAAGTAGAATCTGAAGAGAGAAGAGCGAAATGCATTAACTAGGAACATACTTAAACCTCAGCTAGTTCATTACTGTTCAGTATCCTACGCTGAGAAACCGACCTCCATCACTTCACTACTATTCCACCCACCCCCCTCGCAATGCATCTTAGCTTTATTTTATCGTTTTCTTTATTTCTTTGTTTTTTGTTTTTGTTTTTTAGAACTAGTTTCGTTTTGGTTGGAACAGTCAGACTGCGGGTCTCCGCAAAAAGATCGTTTGCAGGTCTGTGGTCATTTAACTGCTGCAGATGGTAACGACAAAAAGCAAAAGGAAGAAACAAAGAAAAAAAATGGCTTCTTCTACTTTTTTTTTTAATTCTCGAACAGTCGACTGTATGTGGATTAAAGTCACAAAATGGTATATAATCATGAACTTGATAATACGGTTCTCTCTTTTTTAATGGGACCAACGTGATTTTGTTCTCTATGGAACTGGAATTTTTTGTACGAGTTGGTTGTTTAGTTGAATGGCCTATATATTATAATATATATATTCTATCGCGTGACTTGGCCTACCGTGTGGTGAGTCATTTGAGTAACGGCGGGAAAAAGAGAAATAATGGAGAATTCCAGTACTCCTGATTATTCTTTTCTTATTGTTGTGGTTTCTTTGACATGCTTCTTTATGCTTTCTTCACATTGTTTAACTCCGGAATTACATGATTGAAACATTTTATTTATGCAGTTTTGAGTAATTTTTTACTTTTTCGTATACATAGTAAAGATAAAGTCTAGTAATCGCCAAAGAATTCAAACTCGAGATTTTGACGAATCGAGTTCAACCCCGAGTTTGAACACCACATTTTTGAAATTGCCCGTCTATCTGTCTGTGACAAAACGTTTTGAGTTAAATGGTTTAAATTTGGTATGGTCTTTATACCAAATCTGCAGATTTCTGTCAAACGTTGAGTAAATTCTGTCCAAAGAATGTTTGTCTATTCGGCAGTTTGCATTTAAGACAAAGCTGTAATTAGAAAATGAACATAACTAGATAGATAAAATTCGCTCAACAGATTTAACATTTATAGTGTAGACACCTGCCAAATTTGAGCCTTATCCAGCTATGGGTTCACTGTCTGTTGATCTGTATTTTCATAAACATGCAAATGTGATAATTCAAAAGCTCTATTACTTAAATATATAGATTATCTCAAATATATCTTATTTTGCATTGATCCTATAGTAAAAAATTATTTTGCTTAACTACTGTTATTCATTAGGAATAAGAATCGGGAATGAATTAATCTTGTTAAGAAAGATTCAACTGTATTTATTTTAAGTTATTGTTGGATATTATTTCTCAATGGAACAATTAAGCAGAATGGAATTCATTTGAAATTATTTTCTTCTTATTGCAAACATTACGAATGAATATTTACTATTGAATAATAGAAAAAAAATGCTTACCGAAAGAATTCATTTTTAATTATTGTTGGATATTATTTCTAAAGAGAATAACTAAATAGAATTGAATTTATAGGGAGTTATTTTCTTCTTATTGTAAAACTATAAGAATGAAAGCTTTCTGTTGAACAACAAAAATTTAAAAAAAAATGTTTGCTTAAAAGTTATAATTGCAAAATTAGCAAGCTATCGAATAAATATTTTTTTTAAAAAAGGCTGCATGTTAAGAGAAAACATAAATTACAACATCTGGTTTCTTTGAGAAAGTTACCATTTGTTTTTCTTAACACTATAGAATAATTATCAAACTCGCTATTTCCACCACAACATTATTAGAGGGGAAAAAACACCCATATTTTCTGTATTTTATTAAGAATATAATTTCGAAATATCTTTTATCTTAGCTACATATTTCAAGCATAGTATAATAATACATTGATTTTATTTAATTATTCATTTATTCAGCTTAATTTTGAACCTGAAGGAAATATTCAAAACTTAGAAGATATGATTCATTTTTGAAACTTTATAGTAATTAGCAACAATAATATTTACCAACTTAATTTTAAAGAACTAGGAAATTATACACACATTTCTAAATTTATCATTTTCGCTAATTTTATATTTTCTCAAACAATGTGTCATTTTCTTTGATATAATCTGAAGAACGTATTTATTTTCCTCCATCAAGCTTCAACTAAATATTAAACAAGATGAAGGTGAAGAATGTTATATTAATTTCGGAAGTTTTCTGTCTTTTATTAAAAAGAACATTTTGCGTCTACTTATTACACGTAGCGTGACAAAAATTGTTTACATAAAACAGAGAAATGTCATTTTAGATTGGATTTTATTCTAAAGATACATGTTTTTCGTAATTTGAAATTCAAATTAGAAATATCCTCTTGATAGGTTTCGTGTATTAACATGGACCTGATTATTCCAGCTTAAAATTAATATCATCTGCGAACTTTTCTCCCAGTTCTAAATGAATGTGCATAGAAAAATGGGGAACCAACTTGCTAAGAAGTTATTCCATAATCTCAGTAAAGATATTTTGAAGCTAACAGGCAATAAAAAAGTAATAACAATAAAAAAAGAATCAATTTATTCTTGTGTTCTGGAAAGCAACGGAAACTTAGTAAAGACATTTCTTGAGAAGAGTCTACAGAATTTCATTAAACTCCCTGCATTTCTGTTCAGCGTACGGCAGGAATTTCGAAACAAAGAACGATCACTTGTTGAAGGGAAAGCTAGTTATCTTCATCGCTGGAATACTTTCTGGCTTTTAATTAAAATTCCAGCTTTCCTGCTTGCCAATTGGCAACCATGAGAGAATCGAAAACGTCAGAAGAATGTAATGGCGTACGAAATGAAGAAGTCAATATCGATTGCAACTTTTTCTTGGTTTCTCAGCCATATTCATTAGAAATTTAATTAATATTCCATAAATATTTGAAAAGATATTCTGTAAGCAAATAAATATTTGAAGCTGTATTGAGGTTTTTCCCATTTATATAATATTTATATTATAATGTAGGTGTGTTAGAGTTTTCCAACTTAAGATGAAAAATGAAATATCTTAAAATAGTTTCATTACTTACTTTTTGAAAGAAAACCAGTGGGAATGGTCTCCCTTTAAATTTTCTTGCATACTCTCTAATAAAAGTGTTATTCTAGAGGATATCTAGCAAAGCATTTGTATACAATAGTAACGAAATGTTAACCTTTGGCGTCACTTTAGAATTTATGCTGATTCTTTTGTACCATCTTTAGATAATTATTTAGCGATAAATATCTGGCATGCAATAATTGGATATGATTCAAATTTTCACGAGTGTCTACTCTATAGATGTTAAATCCGTGAACCAAATTTTATCTATCTAGCTTTCTTCGTTATTAATTATATTGTTAACTTATATTCGAAGATACAGATCTTCACTGAGTATCTTCTGCTAAAAATTTGATAGAAATCAGCAAAAATTGGTGTAAAGGCCCAGCTTAAACACCAAATGAGCTTGGTATTCTATTTTTTTATTTCCTGATAATTGAGTAGCCTTATCAACGCTCCTCCCTCTTTTTAAAATTATGCTTTATAAACATTTTTATTAGAATTAAAAAGAAGTTAAGTAATAAATAAGTTTTATTACATTGATGCCTATAATATATTAAATCTATACTAAATATTAAAAAGTATCAAAATAGAATTTAGTAATGTAATCAATAAAATTGATTCATTCAGAATGTTTAGTTAGATTTAATTTTTTATAATGATTTTGTACAAAATAAAATATGTTTCCAAAACGAAATTTGGCGAAGTTTTATCTACCAAAAGTTTTCAAGTCCCACCATTGTATTCTGCTCAATTTATGGGAGCTATTCCCTTTATTAGAAATGCTTAAATCAATCAAAAGAGAATGAATCATTCTATTATTTCATAATCCACATATCGAGTCAGACGTCCACAATAGCGATAAGGAAAATTGCTATCATATTCAATAGAAGAAACGGCAGGAAAACGCAGAGGCTTGCTGCCTTTTCTTCAATAGGAATAAATTTTAATTTCTTTCTCAAATATTACTAAAGAATTCAAAACCAAATGTTCTGTAAGAAACCAAACGATAAAAAAAGAAAGAGAAATTCATTTTCCCTTACAAAACAGATAAAAAAGCAAAGCATCAAAAAAAGCTGCTTTTTGCTGAAATTCTCATTACGTTTTCGCTTACGCATATATTTGGGGATCAAAAAGGAACAAGCGAAAGAAAAACAGAATTCAAAAAAGGAAAAGAAAACAATGAGGTTTTGGGCTTTTTAAAGAAAACAAATGCACTAACAAAGCATCACCCCGGAGGAAGAAACGGATGTGCAATTTTTAGATACTATGACAAAAGAGACTATTATTTGAAAAAATGACTTTTGCCTTGCCAAAAAAAATTATTCCTTATTTAGCTTAACACTTTCTGCGTCGTCGAACGGTTTTTGAAAAGAAAATAGAAAGCTAAAAGAACACAATTCCATTGATAAGTAAACTGAATTCATAAAAACAAATTTTCAGACGATTTTAAATTCTACTTATATTTATTTCCCTCTATTGTCAAAAAATTCATAAAACAGCTGCAGAAATAAAAGAAAAGTTTGTCTAAGTAAATCAAAGTTTCCTTTCATCAGTCAGAGATATAAGAGTAATAAAATAAAAGCACTGCCGGAATATAAAATTCTGGAATAAGCATTTCTTTATTCTTTCCCCCCGATTCTTATTAACAATAATGACAACTGGAAGAGAAACGAAATATAGAATTTGAAAATGGGGACATATTGCTTCAAGGGGAAGCAAGGCGCAATTATAGAACCTTGTTCATTTCCTTTCGACTATTGAGAATTTCTTTCTTAAGTGGACGAATATCAAGACTTGGGAAGACTTAAGGATTCATCGAAAGTTGCAGTAATCGTGATGAAGAATGAAACTTTTCAAAAGGCTCTTCTGTACTGAGAAAAGAATGAATGAAGAAAAAATTTCATTTTTGATAAAAGTTTTTTCTTCTCTTTTTACAGAACATTTGTATGAGCCCACATGCTATGCTTTACTTTTAAAATTTTCCGATAAATGAATGTTTTTGTTTAAAGTTTATATTTTTGAGAAATCATATATTATTTCTGGTGTATTATGGTTTTTTTAAAAAAAAGGGAGCAATGTATTTATAGAAAAAAACCTTTTTTCCACAAAGCTAAATTAAAAGCAAAACAAAATTTAAACGCCAATAGAGCTAACATTTAATTGATTTTACAAGCATTTTTTACCATATTAACATTGACTGTTAAATTCACTGTTTTATAAATACTTTTATACATTGTAATAAAAAAAGTAAAGTAAAAAAGTTATATGAAAATAAAATTGGATTCTAGTTCCTTTTAAATGAAATTGAATTGCTTTCGAAGAACGCAGTATATTATGCATATTACATAATTTATTGCAATCATTTTTTTCCTCAGTAAATTTTTTCAAGTTTGGGGATAAAAAAACTTACTTTTTTCAAATATGTATATTTATATTTGGATTTTATCATGTCAAAAAAGTACAAAACATTTTTATAAAATTATTTTTTATCCAAGAATAATACTTCACAATATTTAGTAAATCACATTTTTTTATTGAGAATATTTCCTGTTTTGCTAATAAAGCTCTTTTTCGAAAATATATTTAAGAGTTTGAATTCATTCAGATTTCATATTCTAGAGGATGCATTTCGAACTCAAGTACAGTATCACAGAATACTTTTGCATACTACAATAATATGCATAGTAAAAAAAACCTTTATTTTGAAAAATAACTGATAACGTAATGCATGTAACATGCATGACGCTTTTCAGCTTGAATTATAATTCCTAATGTTATTTACTTTACAAACTATATTATTTTTAATTTAATAACTAACTATACAAACTTGTAAATATACAAAATATAATAACTTATATTAGAAAAGTATATTCAAAAAAAGGAATTTTCGAACAAGAATTATTCAAATTCTGTGTAAGTGTTTTTAATTCATTTTGTTTGCATACGATAATATAGTGTTCTAAATTCGTATATAAAAAGTCAAAAGAATATTTTCTACTATTATTTTTATTCTACGAATTGTTTTATTGATTTTTAATTTTGCTCTGAATAAAGTGGAATTTCAAACTTTCCTTAAGGGATACATGTTTAAAATTGATTAAATAACAGCAAATGTTTAAGTTAAAATGATAAATAAAAGATAAATTATTTAAATATACCCATAGCTTTCGAAGGAAAAGTACATTTCGTAAAGTTTAGCAATTGTTTACAAAAACTAAGATTCTTCTATTGTTAAAAATTTTCTTCATAATGTTATACGTATAACATAAACTAGAGTGTAACTAACTTTTAGCTAAGAATTATATTCGAAAACCGAATTTTCGCTTGTAATATATGAAATGAAATTTGGATTTTTTTCAACAATATTTGCATTAAACAATCATAAATCCACTTATAGAGCATTCAACATCAAATCCTACATTCTGCGTAACATCACTAGCAATAATTATAAATTTCTTCAAGATATCTTTCATTAAGGTACCATAGAATTATGATAAAAATTCCTTCTTCAAAAAATGTACCTAAAGCTTTTAAGTGCTTATAAATAAACATCATTTACACATCAATAATTTGCTATAACTTTGCTTCTAATTGGATAAAACAAAATAAATACAACGCTGTAAACAGAGACTTATCTATTTATTCAAACCAAATAAATAAATAAATATTATAATTTTTATCTAAATTCATTTTTTAACTTAGTCCTTGATTTTTTTATTTAACTTTAACATTAACTAACGATAAACGAAATTAATAACTAAGAGCAAAGTTTACTCTTTTACATTTTTTTTCTTATCATAAATGAACGGAGAATATTATCTTTGAAAACCAAAACTCATTTTGTTTCTGCTTAGCTATTTTGTTTCTAAATACGGCTTCAACAATTTTATAACTTCATTTGCATTCTGAGCATTCTTCCGTTGGCAAAGCTCATTTTGAATAGACGGAGTGCATCCAAATATTTCCTGACTTTCTCTTTTTATTAATAAACTTCCCTTAGGACTTTGAAGGTGTCCAGAGAAACCAATATAATAATATATATTCTCTAGTATTTCTAACACGCATACATATGAACGCCATTAAAGCTCTGTTCAGTTTCGAAGCCTGGCAACCATCGAAGATGAACAACAAAGGTTACCTAGGCAACCAAGTTGGTTTGCTGTCTTCATAATCCATCGTGTGTCTTTATTTTATTTGATTTGGAAAACTTCAGAATATGATATGAAATAAAGTCGCGAAAATGTTATTCTCTTCACAATAATAATTCTACTTCGGAATAGATGGATGTAAGAGTTGACTTTTTTCCCAACTTCATTTTTTCTTTGGCATTTATTCTCGGGACTGTGACATTTAGCTCTGGGTATTGAAATTTATCATTTGGCTGTGCCGTATGAAATAATATAAATGCTTCGAAGTATATTTCTTCTTCCATGAAATAATTCCGTATAAATGCAGCCATAAAAATGAAATTTCTTACGATTCACCCAGATGGAAACAATATTCGATGGAGTTCGAAGGATTCTTAAGACTTCTTTCAAGAAATTCTATTTGCTTCCAATTTATATGGAGAAGAATTGAAGTACTATCACCAAACTTTATATTTCAGTTCATTTATTGCATTAAAAATGTTGTAAAGACTAAAAAATATAAAAATAAAAACTTTTATTAAAAGTTTGTGGGGAATGAAAAAAAATATGTGAAGGATCAAACATACTTTAAACTATCGTTTATTAAAATATTAATAAAAATTACCCAATTACAAAAAAAACGAAATTTTGATTTCATGTACTTGGATTATATATATTTTTTATTTTTCAAATCAATTTGCACCGTTGCTCTAGAAGTTTGTATTAAAAAAAATATTGATTTTCAATACTGTTTGAAAAACTGAATACAAAAAAAAAATAATTGCTATTATTATTGCTATATGTGTAAATCTGATAATTTTGTTCGTGCAATTCACAAACAAAACTTTAAATTCACTATCATCAATTAGTAATCAAGATTTTTCAATTAACTTTTTTTTCATTGTAATCTTAATTTCAATAATGCAGTATGAATTTAAATCTTTTATTATCATGCTATAAATGATATCCATTTATTAAGATATTCCTTTTTTAGACAGTAAGATTTTTTTCGTGCAATTCACAAACAAAAATTTAAATTCACTAGCATCAATTAATAATCAAGATGTTTCAATCAACTTTTTTTCTTTTCATTGTAGTCTTAATTTCAATAATGCAGTATGAATTTAAATCTTTTATTATCATGCTATAAATGATATTCATTTATTAAGGTATTCCTTTATTAAACACTAAGATTTTTTTTCGTTTTTGAAACAAAATAATTTGTATTCACAATTATCATTAACCTATGTCTTTTCTGGTAATAAAAAACTATTAACTGAACATGTGCCTTGTTAATAATTATTTTCTCTCGGCTTAATAAATATGTTTTGCTTGCTCTGCTGAAAATCGTTTGGCATATGTAAGAATAGGAGTATAATATAAAAGCTGCAGTGAAAGAACATAACATAAAAAAGGCAACAGAACGTGTCTACGAACTCAGAAAACAAAGGACTTACAGTCATAGTATTCTTTAGATTACCATTGCTCAGTAGGATACTACTCACTATGTCACTCTTGAAAAAAAATTCATAAATTACACAGCGTGACCGAAGTTAAGTTAACAGGGTCAACAGAATAGAAGCTGCCTTATTGCACGATAAAAAGATTCATTTCACTTAATTTGAGGTTTGTTTGCGTTCCTCTATATTGTTTATTTTCTTCCAAATGTTCGCCGTGAATTAAGCAAGAATCGTTATTTGTATCGTACCCCTTGCATTCTTCAATGATGAGTCAACTTTAATAATATTGTGGCTCCTTACCAGCAATACTTTTTTTTTATGCACAGTAAGATTTTTAAGAATTTTATTCTATTTTGGCAACTTGGTATATACGTTGTTTAAAATGCAGAAGAATATTTTTTATTAGGCTATATATAATAAAAATGTAATTAAAAACATTGAATCACGTATGCGTCTTTAAAAATTTAGAATTTACTAAAATCCAGAGAAATCAAAAAGATGAATCTCTTTTTAAAAATTTTACTAATTCATGTCCGAAAATAAAAATTTAAAAATAAAATATTTAAAAAAAAATTAAGGTTTGTAAATCTTTTTAAAAATAAAATAAAACTGATTAACAATGTTTAAATTCTACCAAATATTACATTAAAATGAGTTTTTTTAAAAATAAATAAACAAATAAGAACTAAATCGGTAACGCAGGTATTCTAAAAATAATGCAGGTCTTCTATACAATGGTGAAAGAAAAAAAATGAGAAAACACATTTTGTCTCTGAGAAAGCTTACTTCACTTCAAAAATCGGAAAATTAATTGCTAAGATAAAAATATTTATAAAAAAAATACGTATGAAATTAAATAGTTCACTTAAATCTTTTTGAAAATATTGATGCAATTTTCAATGCCTTAATATATTTTTTTATTTTAAATTAAAATGTGTTTGTTCAATTCTAAATAGTATTAAGATGTACTTTGAAAGCATATTTATTTTAAAAGTGCATCAGTTTCTATATTTATAAGTTTAAAAAAATAAAAATGAGCTAATATGAATTTTTGAAACACGAACTTTTTATTACATTTTGTTATATAAATAATTTATTTAAATAATACAGGCTGTAACAATTCTAAAATTTAATGTATCAATCATATTAGAAAACTAGAAATATGTTTTTATTTTATTTTATACAAGAGAGTATTTTAGTTGTACAAATTATTGAGTGGCAACTGTTTCAAGCAAAAGATTGTTATTATTTTTATTCAGCAAATGAATTCTTTTTCTTTTTTTTTTCAAATAAAGTTATTTATTTCCATTAAAGTTTGTTTTATCTTAAGAAGATTTAGGATATTAAAAGACTTTTTATATAATACATTTCATCAATATGGACTTCAAATTTTTAAAATACGACAGAATCAACAAGTAAGTTGTTTATTTTAATTAATCAGTGTGAAATTAAATTCTTTGCATATTAATACTTCAAAATGTGATTTTGTAGACTAGTTTTTGATTTTCATTTTTAGTTCATGCAGATATAAATCTTTAAATTTCAAAATTTATTTGTCGTAAATTAAAATTGGAAATGAATAAAGGTTTTAAATGGGTAGAAGGATTACTGAGTTTGAGGAAGTATTAAATTCGTTTAAATAAACCTGATAATTTAACTTTTCTGTGTTGTGTTGAAAATTAATAAATTATGAAATTTTCGAATATGGAATAATGCAGTTAATACCCGACTTTTAAAAAAAATCGAGAATTAATTGTAAAATTACATAAACATATTGTAAAGATTTTTTTCTTATTGTTACGCAATGACAGCAATTTTACTTAAATATGTTAGATGACAACTGCTCAACTTCAATGAGTAATTTGGTATTAAGAATATTAAGTTTATTCAAAATTAAGTTATTAGTTAATGAAGTTATTATTTATGTTAATTATTTATTAAAGATTGATAATTTTAATAATTATATTAATTATCTATGTGACCAAGAAAGATTAAACATTTCAACGCTTTAAGACTGTTTTAAATTTCGTGAATGAGAAATGATTTTTCTCTCTTTAACTCTATAATGAAACGAAGCAGCTAGATTAAAGAATATTTTTATTTCGAAATAATTCTTATTTCGTAACTACGAAATATAAGACAATTTATTTTTTAGAATTTAAAAAGGAAATCAGTGCTTCAGTAAAGCTCTAGTTATGGATTTAAATGAGGGGATTATGTTTATAATTTTTTCTTTTATCAATTTTTACTTATTTTATTTTTTAATTAATACTAAGACACCAATACCTGTTCATAAACGTGCTGCCCATTCTAATTATGGCACGACAGCTAATTTCAAAACAGATAGTAATAGACAGATGTTTCTATTTCGAAATATACTCCAAATAAAATGAAGAATGTTTTATGTTACTTCAGGCAATAAAGGTCTTGCTGAAAATAATAATTATAGATTTTTATAGTTTCCTGGTCCTAATAATTGTATTTAATCAAAAGATTATTAATGCACTAATATTTTAAACCAAAAAAATTACTTGTCTGCTACTTCTAAATTATGAAATTTGAAAACAGACAATTTCATTGAAACCTCAAACGATAAATTCGTACTCTCTAGGATAAAACATTATTCTCTGTATTCATTTGAAAGAAAAATAATTGCAAACGATTCTTAATTCCTTCAAATATGTCTAAAATACAAAAAAAAAAAATGTTAGTTCTTGCCAATTGATAAAACTCTTGGATATGCTTAAAAATTTCAAAAATTTTCAATAATATAAACTTTATAACAAACCAGTATTTGAACATTATTTCTACAATATATTTCCTTTAAATGTTATTTATTTTGCAATAAATACTTAATTTTGAGATAACAATAAATTTATTATGTATGGTTGCTTCAAAATTTAATATTTAGTAGTTTTAGTCTAAGAATTGAAAGGAGTTTTAAAACAATTAGTGAGATGAAAAGATATAGGTTTTTGCCTTTCAGGTTGCTGAGAGGAAATTATTATTTTAATTCATGCAGAGGTCTGATCAAACATAGCAAATCGATGGTTCACTTATTATAAGAACTAATCTTATTTTTACTTTTAGCATATATAAAATTCTTATTAAATGATCTTTTGGTTTTAAATAAACTCAATACAATTTGCTTTAGGCGTCATTAGACGAGTGACAATTTGGGGTACAATTCAATTAGCATACTGGTTAACGCAGTTTTCATTTCATTTTTAGGTCTTTTTTTATCTATTTTTAGAAACAGTATTCTAAAATTTGTTTAAAACATTAAGTATGAGATTGAGTCTGTTTTTTTAAATGTAATGCAGCATAGTATGATTGTATTATAGTATTGATCACTTATTATTTGTTTATTGTTTCAAATTTTAACAAATTTTATTTTTCAAATTTTATGTTCGCTGATTTTTTTGAAATCTGTAAGAAATATCAAGATTCACGAACATTGTCCCATGGATCCACAGAATTTGCAATGGTTAATCAAATATCTAAAACAATGTAGCCCGATTATATAAAATTGCATTGTAAACAAAAATTTCATTTCTGATTACGAATCAATTCATTTTCATTCCAATCTGCTTTTAAAACATGTTTTCCAGCTGTCATAAAAATTCTTTTTCGTACGGGAAAATTTTTATAACCTTCATTTTTTCTTACAGAAATTATAATCAAAAATTCTAAATAAGGCAATAAATTGAAATACAACTAAAACAAATAAAGAAAAACCTTGGAAATTTAAGGTGTGGCTAGCAGAAGTTTTATTATTTCCAAAATTAAATCTGATAACATTTTCATATTCTTCTCGTGTTTATTATTGATCAGTATCTTGTTAGCTCAAAATGAAGCACCTTTTTTTTAATACGATATCTTTAATCAATAACATGCATTATCAATAAAAATAAAAATAAACATTAATAAACCTCATATTTTAATTCTAATAATTTAAATTCTTTTTTCTTACTCTACAATTTCTGATTTTAATAACTTATTACACAATTATCCCAAGAATAGTTTATTTTGCCGTTGAAATCAGCAACGATTTTTATCCCGGAAATATTTTACTTTATCTTTATTTAACCAGCCTCCGAAAAGAATAGAATAAAAGATATTATTTCTGGAACTTATTCGTTAAGAAAAGAAAACATATATGAGAACATGCATAAAAAGAGAGCCTTTCAAGACTATCGCACGCAGCTTTAGACCAGAACACGCAAACGTATGTTCCTTCACACTCGTTTACTTTCTTGTGTCATGTATATCGCGTTATCTCTATTTTGCTTGAAGTGCTGGATTAAGGCATTATTAAAAGTTACCTGAAACTGTGAGAGCTCCCTGTAGCTATCTCATTATGGTGATGGATAAGCCTGTCAGCACTGCTAGATGGACAACCTGTAATCCCTCAACTATAATCTCCAACAGAAAGTAGTTCGTGCTTATGGCTAGATTATAAGAGATGATGGGAAAGTCTTTTGCATGGAGGGTATTTATAAAATATCTCACATTGTATCGAGTTGCGCTTCTTTCTTAAAACAATGCACGATTTTAGGAATTTGCTGTTTTTAGAAATTTTCTAGATGATGATGATAGACGGGATGATCGAATAAAATTAATAGTTGCGTCATACAATAGCATATAAAGCTGAAAGATTAATTAAAAAGAAACGGTTCTTTATGATTTTTAATAAAGTTATTCAATACAAAAAGTGGCCAATATAATTTTAATAAAAATTTATGACATACATAATAACATTATAAATTTATAAAATATATAATGTTAGTAAAAATTTATAATAAATTAAATAATATACATAAACATCATATCAATCATTACTGCATTAATAAAAAAATTATGTGTCCTTTTTATTAGCTTTTTATTGAATATTCTACAACTAACCCTAACTTTCTTGCAAAATGTCGATTTGAAATATTTTTATTCTGACAAAATTAAATTTGAAAATAGAAGAAATAAAAATGGATTTTTGATACAAAAATTAATGATACAAAATGATAGGCAAAGCAATACAAATGCAAAATGATAGCTATGGTACAGTTAAAAAAATGCTATTTTTTATTTATTATTAATTTCTTGAAAACAGTTAAAGGATTTTTAAAAAAATTGATTTTTCAAAGATTTTTGTCTGCATTTAAATATTACAAATCGTCAATGAATTGTTATTTAAATCTTTGAATAATAATAATACTTATTCTTGAGAGAGATGAGTTTGGATGCTATTTCCTGATTCAAAATGTGCTTCAGGCTTCAATGAAATAAAAATGAAACTATCAATACTGACTTAATAAAAGCCTTTCGTTGACACATACGATCTTATATTCTTTCTGGACCTTTTTGTTTAATTGTGAATTTTCTTGATTAAAATAGAAAACATTGATCAATTAACAAGCGAAAATATTTATTTTCTGATGGAAATATGGCAAAAGAATAGAAGAACGAAAAAATTAAGGAGCCTTATCAGACAAAAAAAAGCCTCTTTCAAAGAATTTGTTAATTAAACAATCGGGAAGAAACCAAATCAACAAAGATTTTAAGACATACGAACCAAGTATGCGAAACAAATCTGTAATTTCACGTGACATAATTCAATTTCCGAACTTTTAAAAACGAAATTCTGCAATGTAAGTTTTAAAAAAAATCGGAGACGTTGTCTTTAGTATCATGTTAGAAATCTTGTTGTCCAAATTTCTTGATTCGTATTTCTTGTATATTTTTCCTAGAAAAATTCCAAAAGTGGAAAAGGAAAAAAAGATTTTTGCAAATAGCTTAAGGTCTTGTCCAAAAATTAATTTAATCATCACCGACATTTTCTCGTTTGTTTAAAGACAATAGAAAATTTATAAACGTTTGCAAAATCAATCTTTTTAGCAGTGGTATTTTATTTGCAAAGAATTAGAGAATTTTTTTTAATGTTTTAATTTTTATTTTTCAAATATTTCCGCTTTTGTTAAGCTAATAACTTGTGATTGAAGTTAAAGACGAAACAAACTTGATCTTGATGTCTTTATGAGATTTGAATTATTTATATTTTTTGCTGAAATTCGTTCTATTGGTAAGAACATAGTTTAACTGAGAATATTTTTTTTAAAAATCGCATGTTAGTTTACAACGTTCAACATATTTATTTTTCTAAAGCAAATTTAAAATAAATATAAAAGCTCTTTGTAAAATTTATCTTATAATTATTTTCTTTTTCAAAATATTTAACTTGGTTGAGTTTTTCTTTCATAATAGAACTGAAAAAACTTTTATTTTAATCAACCTCAATGCAATAATATTTAATTAAATTTAAATAAAAATATAGATTGTTGACTTATAAAAATTATTAGCAAATAATTTTAAAAAAATCTGAAAATAGAAAAGTTAAAATTTTATAACCACCTACTTACTATTTACAATCAATTTTATAATAAATTATTTAATAGGATAAAAATGTTATTGTATTCTTTGTATTTTGATATTATTATTGTTCTATTTCATGCATTTTTGTTACATAATTTCTACATTCTGCCTCTCTTTATCACTATTAAACGGAAACAGTTATAACTTATTTTCTATTGTCTATTGTCTATGATTAGAAAACTGACTAATGTCTGTTATGTCTATTATTCTTTACAATGCTTCATAGTTTATTAGCTTTATCCGATAAACTCATATAGGAATTCTGTTTTTAGTCTGTTTATATTTCCTCCGCCAACAATTTTCAATCGTTGAGCTTTCAGATGACGCAAGATTTTTTTTTTATGTGAAAAGCAATGAATTTTTTTACAAACAAACTTGCACAAAATCCTCCCCGAGGAAGGAAAAACAGTCAAATATTTTGAAAATGATTTTTCAAAGATTTCTTCCCTTTCTCATGCTCTGCGTGAAGTCATTGCTTTCAGTTCATTGATCCATACAGATCACAACTTCGGCCCTTACATTACTTTTTGAATTAAAGAAAAATAAAAAAATGCATTTTCTTTTGCTTCGACGAAGTTTCCAGCAAGAAATCTTTGATTCACAGTTCTTTTTCAATCAACTTAATGTATCAATAATTTACCAATGACTATGATATAATTTTTCATTCATCACCTATGCTGTTAATGACGCATTGACTTTTTACTCGACTTTTTTTGAAGTATAATTTTTATTTTGTCTTATATCTATTTAAATATCATATTATATATTTGAAGTTTTGAAAGATGAAAAGAAAAAACAAAGGGCAAAGAATTGTTTTCTAGAATAAATTATTTTTTCCTGCAATAACCTTGTGAAGGATTTTTTTATTTGATAGACAAGACTAATCAGACAGTAATTTAAACAAAAATAATTCTATTATTATCTTTATTTTATTATCTTACTAATGCATTTTATTTAAATTCCTTTAGAGGAACTCTTAAATTAAACCTAATCAAATTGATCCAAAGAGCTAAACAAAGAACAGATGATCTTTTAACGTAATCCATTCTCTTTGAAATTCCATGACATTTGATAACAGCTAATTAATAATTTGTAACAATGAATAATTCTTTGATGTTAAGTTTGAAATACCCATTATTAAAGAAGAAAAGAATTTCTCTCTATTTTATAAAGTCATGCAGAATTTGACATTTTTTCTTTTACTCATTCAGCTCAACACCATTTGCCAGATTCCGAGCAACTCACAAGTTATTACTTGTCCTGCTCAGGTTAGAAAGGAAAATCCCATAATTCCCCAAAATACCCATCACGAAAACTGTCAGACGTCATGTTAAGCCTTAAATAGAATGTCACAAACATATCTCTCTTTGAACAGGTCTTAACTTTCAGCTGAAAAAGATACCCCACCTCCATTCGATTATGTTGTAAAATAAGAAAGGTTGTAGAGTATTATGGAGTGCATTGAGAGGCATGTTGTTAGAACACACCTCCGATACTTCTAAAGGGATTGTCTTGCTTTTATGTTTAAAATGTATCTCTTACTTTGAGTTCAATCATTGAGGATTTTAAATGTCTGATTTTTCTTTTTTGATGTTTTGGAGAACTTTTTATATCCTTCCGACATTATCGGAATTTATGAGTTTTATTCCTCTTTTTAAAACTATTTACACAACTTAAAAATCAAATGTTCTCGGAGCAATTTTAGCGGAATTAAATTATTAGAGTGCAAAATGGAAACAAACTGTCTTTCGAATATTTTTTTTTAAATGCTTAGTATCTCTTACTTTTGCATTTGAAATGTAAATATTAAATACTGTGAATTTGATGCGTAATATTTTTTTTTCAATTATTGAATCATCTATTATTTATTTATTACTAACCGCCTTTGGCAACCAGCTGGTTCGCCATGAATAATGCGTTCTAAAATTTTCAATTAAATCACATATTCATTAGCCTTGAAGTAATTCCGGGCATTGATTGGTCTGAAATTAATATTTTCTTTAAGATGATGGACGGAAGTTCTAAAAGATTAAATTTAATTCAAATTCTAATTTAAAAATTCGAAAAAAGGGCTCCAAGGTGCATATTCCCGACCCCCAAAGTATACATGTAACAAATTTGGTAGCTATAGATCCCACGGTCTGGCCTGTAGAGCGCCAACACAAACACATTGAGCTTTATTATAAGTATAAATAAAAATTTATATATTATTTTTTTAAAAATAAGTACAGGATTTAAGAAATAGTTAGTTAAAAAATTCAGTTATTGTAGTTAAAGAGTCGGTAACTTTATTCGGAAAAACTTTTTGAGTTTAATGCTCTAATAATTTATTGGTTATGCTTCCAAAATGTTAAAAATGTTTTTTTCGGTAATGTTGCCAAAATATTAAATATGTTTTTTTTTTAAAAAGCGAAAAAGGGAAAAAAATTATTGAATAAATGATTTAGATGTTGCAAACGATTACAGAAACCTTGGCTTTGCATTTATTATTTAGAAACTATAACATTTTATAATGGAAAAAAATATTGAATTAATGATACAGATATTGCAAACGATTATAGAAATATGCCATTATGTCGGGATTTCAATGCATATCCTGTCTAAATTCAATCAGGTTTACCGTAAATAAAGAAGATTTATTGAATTAATGATTTAGATATTGCAAACGATTATAAAAACCTTTGCTTTGCATTTATTTTTTTAGAAAATATCGCATTTTATGTTCTTTTATTTTATCCAGTCACGTGCTAAAAGTTGCATTTCTTTAGACTTGATTTACGATGATAGTTTTTATTTATTTTTTTATTTGAACTTCCGTCATTGTTTTCTTTTATTTTATCCAGTCACGTGATAAAAAACATGGTTAAAATATTTCTTTAAAAATTCGTTAAAAATAGAAGCTTATGTTATACAATAAAACACTGATACCATTAGAAAGCTGATTTTTTAATCTTTAAATTCATATAAAAATCGTGTTTGTGCAATAATATTTTCGGAAGTTATAGCGGAAAAACGTCGAAATTTCACTTAAATTTTAATTAATTCAAATTCTAATTAAAAATTCTAAAAAAGGGCTCCGAGGTGCACATTCCCGACCTCCAAGGTATACATGTACCAAGTTTGGTAGCTGTAGGTCCAACGGTCTGGCCTGTAGAGCGCCAACACGCACACACACACACATTCAGTTTTATTATAAGTATAGATTTAACTATCCACCTTTGACAAATGTTCCAGACTTCCAAACCTAATGTTCGTTAAAATTTTCAATTAAATATTCTATGTATCTTCTCTTTAAATTGCGTCTTCATCAAAATATTTTAAAACTTCAAATTTTGATATTTAATTAACTCGTACTATTATAAAGGCCTTAAACCGTAGTATAATATTATCTCTCCAATTTTCTGCCAACTCCCATAAAATTTCATTTTTAAATTTAAGTGCAAATGATTGAACTGCAATTAATATAAATTTTTTTTTTATTGAAACCAAAGATTTCTTTTTTAAAAAAATACGTCAGGATCATTCAGCATTTGTCTTATGTGCACAGCTAAATAATTTTCATAATTTATGCCAAATTTGGCAGCTGTAGGCCGAACGGTTCTAGCCAACACACACACGTTCTGGTTTAAATGAAATATATAAATTTAACAATTGTTATTTAATACCATATTTTTATATTTTATTGAAGTTTGTCTTATTTATTTTTCCTAATTTATTTACAATAATTTTCAGTTAAGAATATTTTGATTCAATAAGTTGTTCTTAATTTTTTAATTAGATGTTTTCTGTTTATATCTCATATATCTCATGCCTAATCAAAATCCTTCAAATTACTGTTCTCCTATAACGTCTCCTAATTTGACCTTTATTAAAAATATCTATTCACAAATAAATGATTAATTTGTTCTTTACATCATAGGTTATATTACAGTTTAATCTGCTTACTTCATTCCGCAAATTTAGTATTTTTATACATTCGTTAGAAGAGTCTGAATCATACTATATAGTTGAATCTACTTCTGTAATGCATTCAAACGTACTTTTATTTAGTAAAATGTTTATTTTATATTTTTATCTTTCTGAAGTATTCCACATTATTCTATGCTCAAAAAATCATTCAATTATTTTCTATTAATAAATTTCTGAACAATATTTTTTAAACGCACACACACGCAACTGTTTTTATTATCGCATTTTCAAGAAAATTCTACAGACTTTTAAAGATAACAAAGATGCTCACAGCTGATGAAGTACCATTATCAACTAACAAAGAATTCGGTTCTGAACCTACTTAAAATATCTGAAAGGAAGAAAGAATACTATTCTTTTTTAGAAAATGTAGTTATTCAGCCATTGTTTATTTGGTTGATTTTAGGCGAAAGTCAAGATTCAACTCTCAGCCTCCTGTAGTACCGGATATGATATCTCTTGACATAGGCACAAAACTTCTCAGTTCTAGAAAAGAGAAAGGAGTCCCTCTTAGTTTGATTTGTAATGAATCAAATTTCAAGATCAATGTTTTACTAAAAAAGGAAAAGAAAAGGATAAGAAAATATTATTTAATATGAAAATTTTACAAATTGTAATTCATTTTAAATTTGTCTTAAGAATTGCACATAAATTTTTATACATTGTGCTTTTAAATTCCAAAAGAGAGATTATTGTAAATAGTAAATCAATTTCTTATACAATAAATTTTTTATAGTATTTATGATACATTTAAAAAAATTCTTTCTGAAGGTTTATGGTGCTCTATTAAATGAGCGCATTATTTCTGAAACAGTATACAGATTAAGTATAATTTATAACTGTGCTATGCATTTTCGGGAAATTATAATTATTGAGTGAAAAATTGATTAATAACTTTTTTTACTAATTGCACGTAATACGGAGGAGTATCAATACGAAATTCGAGGGAAAGATTTTTTTAATTCCTTAAAAAAGATATAAAAGTGTAGAAATCAAAGTTTATACTTTAGATTCTTAAATATATAATTTTTAGCTACCTCTTAAGAACGCACTTATTGCAAAATAATCCATTATTTCTGTAATTTTAATAAAGAGAAGTTATTAGATTCTGTGATAAAGGATTTTGTAATACAAATGTAAAATTAAATGTAATTAAACGTGTGCAAATTTCTAACTAAGGAACTCATAATTTTAAGCAAAAATTTTATTGCTAAAATTACTGTTATATTGGAAATAATTTTTACAATCATTTCATTGATTCATCTGAGTGACTGTTAAGCTTTAAAGGAAATCATCGTGAAAGGAGAGCGCCACGAATATTTGTATCATTTGTTAGAAATTGCCGAATATCTAAGCAGTTTTCATTTCTACTAATGGTAAAAGAATTTTTGAGATTGAAGTACTTTCATTCCGATGATGGAACATAATTCCTTCGGAAGTGGTGATGCTATGATCTGTGAGAGCCTTTAAGTTTCCTCTTCATTCCATTGCTCATATCCCAAAAATCATCATATTGATTACCCAGGATGCCTACGCATTGTGGAGTAGTTGATTTATAGTTTGCTTTTAAAGGGCGTTTCAGTGGTTGATCTTAACATTGGAATTAAAGTTTTCTTGTTGTTCTTTTATTTATTAATCAATTTTTTATGAATGAAGTTCATTCTCCTTTTTACAGCAGTAACTTGAGTCACCCGACCGAATTTTTAAAACCTTATTTCATTAGATTAAGACAGTTGTTTTTCCTTTCTTTAAGCTAATTGTATTCTTGATTAAAAACTTCAACAGCGCGATTATGTTTTTAAATCTTTTGTGAGTATCGTAAGTTGAACAATGCATAAATAATCATTCGCATGATGTAAATTTTTGCTTTTATCATTTCTTCATTTTTGGATTTGATACTGGAATTGCACTGTAAGCTATACTCTCTTTTTGAGCAATAAATTTCGAACAAATGTTGTCTATTACTCTCTTGAAGAAGTGACATTACGGATGAAGTATGACAGTAGAAGGAAGGCCAAAAGGGAAGTTCAGTTTAGCAATCTTAAAAGATATAGCTCCCCCTCTATCTATGCCTTATACGTTACTACTGCAATTCTCAAAATTCTTAGGGTTGCCGTAAAAGAGGAATCATTTCTGCTCGATCTGCTTTAAACGCAGAAAATCATGCGTTCCAAGTTTCGCCAAATTATAGCTATTCTGAAATATTAGAGGAGGTATTGAAGTTCGGAGTTCATTCATTTCTTCAAACTTTAGATACGATCGAAAAGTTATGTAAAAAAGCACAGAAAAATTTCAATTAATAAGAGAAATTGATGAAAAATGTGTTCTTATTTCATATGAAACCTTAATTCTGTCGTTCTTTTAAGCATTTGCCAATTATGGCTTCTTAAAGGAAAGGGATTTAAAAGAAATGTGAATATTTCTAAAAAATACTTTTTTGTCATTATTTTTTCTCCTCGAAATTAAAATTGTGCATTTTTTTTCTTCTGAATTATTGTTTAAAGGTTAATAGCTTATTAATCGCTGATTTTTTACTAGTCTTGAATGAGTGTGTCATTTTCGAGTTTACTTTTATTTCCAATAAATGCTTTTCAAATAATTTAACGTTAAAATCAAAATTGTTATTTTTGATAAATGTTGTTCTTATTTTTAGTGATGTCATTTGATTTCATTTTCTGTGCCATCATTTAAAACCATTCTCTAACGATTCTGATAACCATTTTGTATTGCTTAGTTCTTATTTTATTTATTGTTTATTAACGCATGAAATTGTTTTCCCGCATACCTGAACTTTAATATTTTGTTGAAATAAAATTCAAAATAAATAGAACAGTGTAAGAAACTATATGAATATTTTAAAAGGGTGTCATTTAGATAAGCAAGTAATAATTTTTAAATGTGTTTCTTTTCTTTTCTTATATGATTGTTTTGTAGTTTTATCTAAATTATATTTACGAAATTGTTTAGTTGAATAACTTTTATGTTATTTTCATTAATCCATTCACTGTCAGGCCAATTTATAGCTTCTTGCTTTGGTTCCAAAGCAAATCTAAAAATTTTAACAAACACTACGAGACATCTCATTGGCAGTAATTTTTGCATGCGCGTTTACTACGAGATATCTCGTAGTTGGCAGTGAAGAGGTTAACAGATTTATGTATACATGAAATATTTTACTGTTCTTCAATTCCTATTATATAAATACTTTGGGTTTTTTAATGAGTTTCTGACAATAACTGTTTTTTCCTTTCCATACTAATAAATCAGATATCTGGGATATTTCCGAAAATCAATTTAATTTATTAAAGGAAGCATACATATCAGTAAAATATGCTATTCAAATATATTGAATGCAGTATTTTTTATGAGAAAGAATTAGCAATGCTATCTTATACTTTTTAAAAAAGAAATTCTATAATGACAGTTTTTATGTCTCCAAAATATTCTACCAACTGCATGCTTCCTAGCGCTTTCTTTTACAGACGTCAGATTTATCAATCAAATCGTTAAATTTGCATCAAATGCCAGTAGCAACTGAAGTACGTTTGGAAAGGAAAAAACAAACAAACATTTACTTTTATCATTTTTTCTATAAACATATTAATTCCTCTTTATCTTAGAGGGGACAAAAAACAAAATCTAAATGTACAATCAGAGTGTGAACTGATTTCGATATCGAAATCTCACTACATGGAGATCAAGATGAAAAAGCGAAACATTGCCAAATGTGTGACCTCCCACCAGTACCCAAGACAAAAGGAGGAGGCTACGTACTCGATTATCCGCAATACTTGTGCCGGCGCCAATGGCACTTTTAACCGTCCCTGTCACTTGCTTTCCTTCACATGTCGTTGCGCCCCTTGAAGAAGGCAATATTTCCTCCCCCTCGACGAGCTAGGGGAACTTTTGGGGCGACAACAGGGCTGAGACTTTGAATCGTCCTGGCGCCCTGTAGTCAACAGCTTTGTTTACGCCAAGGGTGAAAAAAAAAGCAACTCTCTTGGGGGTGGGAGAATGATTTGGGAGAAAGTTATTGTCTTTGATGCTTAAGCCCCCTTTCCCTTCAAAATCAGCCTTCCTGGAAACCAGAAGAAATAAATTATGGGTACTTACCGTCGCCCATTTTGGTCCACAAATTGCGAAACTTGCTTCATTCCTCTTTCTTTGTATGGTTCTAATATGATTGTCGTACAAATAATTCTAGTCCAAAACAAGGAAAAGGCTAAGATTTGTATTTTATATATTCATTTTACAGTATAAAGTGTATCTGCAAGCTGTCCTAAGCATTTATATGCAAATTTGACTTCTTTTTATTTAAAGAAAATTATCTCATAATTATATAAAAATCATTATTATTTCTTCTTCAATTTCTTCATACCAACAAAATAAAATTGTTAGCACAAAATAAAATTGGTTAGGTTTTAAGAGATTTAATTGTTCCGAAATTTCTTTTTTTTTTTTTTTCCAAATATTGTAGATATAAATTCAGAGATATTCGAGGTTAATCCCTGTAGTAATAATTGAAAAAAAAAATCGAATTCGTGTCAAAATTTTTATATAAGGACTTTTTCTTTGGATAAAATTTTCAAACCACATTCCCTTAATCAGTAGATTATCATGATTTAATAATTAATTTGGCTGTATTTTTAGAATCTAATTAATAGTGGATTTTTGAAATAACCTTCTTATAATTGATTCTACCTGTATTCGAGGAGTACTATAATTGTTTTGAAATTATTTTGCAGTATTTGCATTATTGTAATTAAAACACTTTTCATTACTTTGTTTTCGATTAATATAAAATTAAACCATTTTGGAGAGGTATATGAAACCACTGGGGATAAAATAAAATATTACTCAAATGAAATACAGTGTTGAAATTTCTGGTATGGTATTAATTTTTTTAAAAAAACCTTTGTTGAAGATTATTTTAAAATGTTTATATAAATATTATTTTAAAGACTAATTCAAAAAAGAAAATCGTTGACTTCTTTTCTGTTAGAATAAAGGCTACTGGATCCAAATTGCCTTTTGAGCCGTGGCCATAAATGTCGTTTTCTCCCACAGGCCTTGTCTGAATCTCTCGAGAATCCACTAATGCGGGGCCAAGATGGAATAACATCCGGGTATGTTCCGGATCAAGCCTCCAAGCATGCAATTTTGTTATGTTGTTGCGTTTACTAATGTAACGGGATCTTATTTTTATGTAAGAGATCAGGAACACATCGAGTAGCCGGGAGAAAGATTTAGTATAACGCCTTTATTGTTGTAATCTGCGCTTACTATGATTCATTTCATGCGAGAATCACTTTCTAGTAGTGATGGACGACGAGATTAACAATGATAAAAACGAGAGGATTCGTTTTCTTCTTCATTGGATACAGATTACGGATCTATGCCATCAAATGAATAAGAAATAAGAGGCGCGCGCGTTTTCCATGTGATCTTTCAAGTTTGGGGGCATCCTTTATCTGATGTGAAGAATGCTCTTGCCATTAACACTGTTCAGTAATCTCTTTGATGATTTGTGAAAAGACCGTTATATATTTCCGAATTGAATAGTTTTTGATTACTATACAAAAAAAGCATTAACAGAGAGAGAGAGTAAAAAGGAATTATTTTATTAGTCAACTTTTAACGAGCTAATACATTATTCCTGAATTTTAAAATAAAGATAAGGCATCTTTTTTAGCCTGCTTTGTTCATTTATTGTTATTTTAACTTTTGGAAACATAACGGATAATACGACAAAAAATTAATGCTTCTGAATCTAAAAAGAATTGAATTTTCAAGACTGAAATGCATGTATGGAGTTATTTCTGTGCTCAATACTAGTTTCCGAAATCTATTTCGAGGTTATTTTAGATAATATAATATTTAGAGTATTGGAAATAGTTCTTAAATTGCGTGGAAAGTATAACATTTTTAATTATTTAGATTACGAAATTAAAGATTAACCCATCTGCTTTATCGCTATCATAATTGAAAATATTCAATATTTGATTCTAATTTGATCTGTTTGATCTTACTACATACAAGGGATCTGCAGTATAGGGATTTTATATAATCAGAACAACATTTGACTGTACATTATAAGTTGAAATAATTCAAAATTAGGTGTAATTTTTATATCATATGTCTAACAGTTTTATCCTAGATGTGATACCACATTTTTATATAGTAGATTTTTTTACCAGAAAGCTTCTATTTTCCATTTTTAATTCTTCAATCGTTACTCCATTCATTCTTATTTATTAATTCAATCTCAAATCATTTTGATTAGTTATCGATCGACACGTTTGTTTCGATGAAAACATAGTCAAATAAAGGCCGACAAGTTCAGTTAATCGGTATTTCGACAATTCGAACGTTTGCATACGAAATAATAAAACAGAATTATTGAGGGATTTGTCTAAACATGGTTGTTCAATTTAATAACCAACTGATAAGTTCTCTGATTTCTCAAGAGGCGTGCATCTAAGACTGTGATGCTTCGGCGAAATGAAGTGCTATTCTGTAAACAGATCTGAATTCGCGGTTATACTTACATCTCATAACGCCATGAGAGAATACAGAATTATGGACCCAAACAGTGACACCATCAAAATAGCATAATATTAATTTTTATTTCCTCATCGATTCTTCATCATTCAAAAATCATTATTTCAAAAAAATCTTAAAATTGTGAAATAATTATTAGTATTTTCAGTATTTGTATCTCTGTAGAGGGTAAAATAACTAATTTAAAGATTCGTAGATTTGATAACTAATTCTTATTCAAGAATAAAACAAAATTTAAACTAACTGATTATATATTTTACAAGCACAATTTTTTAAATATCTTTTTGTATATTCCATGCAATTCTATAATTTAATTTTTCGCTCTTGTAATCTTATAAGGTTACACTCTTCTATGACGAAATTTATGTTCCTTAGCCTACTAAAAGAAATCTAAATTTAGTTTAAATAAAGGGCAGAATTTACTTTTGACCGTTTCCGTTTTTATTAATTAACTAAGGCAATTTTCCTCTTGCAACCGATGAACTGGAAATATATTTAAGAAAGAGAAATAACTAAGTTAATTCCATGTTTTCTTTGTTGACTGTTGATGTTTCTTAGATTAGTGTAAAGCTTATTAATTGAATAGTTGCTTATTTTGAAATTAAAATGCATTAATAAATATGTTTAAAAGCGAAGTAATGATAGCATGAATTTTTCATATTATATTAATCAAAGTGAATGTATTACTTTCATAGAATTTTCATCTTTTATGAGAAATAGTAATTTTTTTTATTTGAAAATTTTAGCTTTCAATTTTAAAACTGAAAATTTTTTAAAATTTTTAAGAGAATAATATTAAACAATAAATTTTGAAAAATATGCTGTGTTTAGCAGCAAACTGTAAAATTGAAATTAAAGCGGTATAGCCCATCTTATAAAATTTGAGATTCTGCACTTCTTTTTATCTCTTCTCGTGTTTCCTATTATTCTGTAAAACAATGTTAAGGTCAAGCTTCTCTCATAATAAGAAAATTGTTCAATCGTTCAAATTCGATCATTTTACTAAACATGTCATTCTTCTAAACACTTCCACTTTGCAATGCCTTTTAATAGAATATGATAAGAATTCGCCCATTTAAATAATTCTTGGTTTTTTTTAAATGGGCGAAAACAGATAATTGTCTTAAGATATTTAAATTTTTCTCAACCATCTGTTAAGTACAATCTGAATATCAAAGGCTACATTCTTTAAACATTGTATTCATAGGTTAACAGACCATTTTCATATTTTTTATACTATCCCTGGGAGAAGATTTTGCAAGAAACATTGAAAGTAAATGGCTTCATCTAAAAAAAAAATTTAGAAAAGGACAGTGAACGGAAAATGCAATGGCATAAATAATTGTTCTGACCTTGATATTTTGACCGGTAAGAGCTATAACTCACCATTCGCTTTTTTATTATCATTATTATTTCCTTTCTATATTATTTCTCTCTTTGTGACTAACTTCCCAATTTTCCTTTCACACATTGGCACTTCAATGAATTCTTATAGTCTTTTATGTTAATCCGCTTTTCTCAGCAGGAAAAAAAAGCCAATTAATATCAAGTGATGTGCGTCAAGAATGAGTGAAAAAAATTAAATTATAAATTTTAGTCCTTAAATGAAAGTTTAAGATTATCCACTCCCCATTGTAACTCTTCCAGACGGAACGTTTTCGGATATTTAAATTCTTGTGATAATCTGTTACGCTGCAGGGTTTATTTGGTTAGAAAATCGCTTGGAGAGCTTTTTTTTCCGTTGCTTACCTTTATGGTTTCTTGACTACGACGTTTTTACTTTTCTGTATGTGTATACAAAAAAAAAGAAAGAAAGAAAGATAGAAAAGAAAAGGACGAAAGAAGGTTGTGCAATCTTTAAAAATTTTGAGCGATTATACAATTTTCTTTTTGCATTTGAGACTTTACTTTTAAAATTTCGAAGATACTTTATGCTTCTTATATTTTCTACTGCGACATCAAAATTCTATTTATAAAATAAGAAATACTTCTCTCTGACTGATAATTAAAAAAATTTAAAAAATTGTCACTAAAATTTAGATATGTGTCAAATTTAAAATGAAATGTATAAAAGGAAATTTGAGTCTGTTCATACACATGAATAAAAGTTAGTTTCTTTTTTTATAATCAAAAATATTGGTTTGCGTCAAATTTTAGATAAACCCCCCGATGACATGATTGTATGCTAAACTTTCTTTCCGTTCTCATGAGAATGAGATGACTCGATAAAATAATTTAGATGAAATAATTTTAGGTTATGATTTTTAATCGGTAAATTAGATCCGTTGAATACTCAATATTGTTCCTCTAAGAAAGAATTTTGGCGTCTTTTTAAAGAAAAAAATCAATAGCATAAATTTCCCTCATACTCTTTGATATATTCCAGAAACGACGTGCAAGGCATTGGATTACAATGTCTTGCAAGCATTTTTACCGTTATCTGTATTGCAATCAGTGGGAAAGCTTTTTCCGATTAAGAGTGTCTTAAAATCGAATTTCCGTTTTAGCTGCGTCTTTTCCAACCGATTAAAATAAAATTTTGACACAACCTAGTAATTACAAAATTTTCTAACAAATTTAGTGTATACAAATAAATGCGCTCCTAAAAGCTTTCGTTAGATTTGATTGAAAATATAACAGCTATCTATAATATAGATATTAAATCTGCTTACGTAATTTTATTCATCTAATTCTTTTCGTTTTATAGTTATTGTGTTAACTTATATTCGTACACCTGGGCAAGCCGATTTCCTCTGATAAATTTTGTTTAAAATTTAATATTAATCTACAAATTTGGTGTAAGGACCATATGCAGAATTTCATCCATATAGCTCAAAAAAATTTTGTGTTATCTTTTACACATATAGACAGATTAAATGACTATAGACTAAATGAGTTTTTCCAATTTAAGGAGTTCTAAAATGTGGAGAGTTATTAAATCACGAGTGAAGACCACAAAACTTTATCTATAATTCGTGTACGAAAGAGTAAAAATTGATACTTTAATGAAATTTATTTCGATAATTCAATTTATGTTTAAAGCCTCTTGCATAGTTTGATATTCTGAGAAATTATCATAAAGCAGTTTGCAAAAATCAAAAATATAAATATAGAAATATAAAATTACTAATTTAGCTTTAATATTTCCATTTTTTTGCGATCAATTCTTTTTGTTTTCTTGTAAGTAAAATAAAGAAATTCTGTAAAAGTTCTAAGTAAAATAGAGAAAGTCATAGGATTCTACTTCAATATTTTGACAAATATCTGCATTTTAGGTGTCCCTGCGTAAGAAAAGTCTATTTCTGAATGAACAGGATAACTTAAAAAAGCATTGAACTAATATTTGTAATAAGATTTCACGAACAATTTCTAGGTTTCTGTCAAACCTAGGGAATATCTGTCAGTATATAAACAGAATAACAAAAAAAAAATAGTTTTTTCATCGAAAATTTATATGAACTTTAACTTTTCGACCAAATCCGTCAAAGGAGTGAATATCAGTTTGGCTTGTATATTCGTATGCATGAGATATACTAACTCAATACACTACGACTGAGATAAATGAAAGTTTATATTTAAACAAAAAACTATTGGAATACGGAAAATATCTGTATTAAAATTTGGGGACCAATTAACTAAGATCAAAAAGCAAAAAAAAGTGGCATTTATTCGAAATTTTTTCACACTATCGTGTTCTTGTATAATTAAGTATGAATATCTCTTAAATATTCGCATGGCTCTAGCATAACGATGTGAAACAGAAGGCAAAAAAATGACTGATGAAACATTTTTATTACTAATCATTTTTATAATAGGAATATATATTCGACATTTGATAATGTATATTTAAAACAAATCGGAAACAAAAAAAATCGGACTGAAGTGAAATTCATTTATAACTGCCTTGCTTTCAAGAAGAATCACTAGTTAGCTGGAAAAGTGAAATAACATTAACTGAATTATGCATCAGTTCGTTTTCTTTCTCAG
Organism: Argiope trifasciata; assembly: GCA_026543055.1. Taxonomy (NCBI): domain Eukaryota; kingdom Metazoa; phylum Arthropoda; class Arachnida; order Araneae; family Araneidae; genus Argiope; species Argiope trifasciata. The sequence goes on along the minus strand of JAPMOQ010065000.1, from coordinate 1,227,523 downwards.
AAAATGATGAAAAAATTATTCCTTAAAAGAGGCGTAACAAATAAAGGATCATTATCATGAAACAGACTGTTTGTTTTTTTACACTCGCTCATTATCATAATGATTCTTTGAAGTAATTGCGAGCACAAAGCAACGATGTCAAAGTTCTTAACAGAAAATACAAAAGAAAATTGAAAGAAATATAGAGAAGGAAAAACAAACAGAAACACCTTTTGTTTTTCAGTATTTATAAAAAAAAATTCTGAATTTATCAGATATAACTTTTAAAGCATGATTTATTTTCTCATTCCGAGATCATAGTTATAGCTTATCATGTTCGTTCAAAGAACGTATCAGAAAAATATCTTATGAACAATTATTTGGTTGTATTTTGAAAATAAAGAACATTCAACACCTAAAATCAAATAGATATTTATTTCTTACAGTTTAAAATAATAAAAAGAAAAAATTGATATTTTAAAACGAAGAAATATTTTCTCTGGTAAATATCAGAAAAATATTTTTGTCTGTCCATACATACTTTCCCCCTGTTCTAGTGGAAATTACTATATATTACTATATAATTTCCCCTGTTCTAGAAATACTTTCCCCCTGTTCTAGTAAATAAGAATAAGAAAAGTAAATATCTCAGAATTAAGAATTGTAATATTAAGTAAATAAATTAGTATTTTAAATGATAATAAAATATTAAAGTACGAAATTTTTTGGAAATTTGGAATTTTGATTAATCTCTCTATCTCTCTAATTAATATATTATCTCTCTCTCTAATTACATGAGAAACTTCAAAAACTGTCTATTATTTTGTAATTATTTTTAAAAAATCAAAAAGTCTACCAATCTAAATGCTACTAGTGCTATATTAAATCGATAAAATTATCAGATAATTTTTAAGGCCGGTGAACGATCTTTGCATAGAAATTTTAATATTAGCTTTTTACATTTAACTTTAATAATATCGAAGTGAATAGTGCAAGCATAATACTTAAATATTTTAGCTAAACTAACATCCAAATTATTGCGATTTAAAAATTATTCCAGATATATTTTAACTCCTAAATTTGTACTTTAAATTTATTTTTACAATAACTTTTTCATGCACACAAATTCTTAAAAATTTTTAGGTGCTAAATTTCAAACTGTGCAGAGGCTAATTTAATTTAGTTATTAAAATTTTTATTTTATTTTCTTGTTCCAAGTAATGAGAATTCATTGTCACTATAGATAAGTTTAAGAAAATAAAGTTTTATAATTTGTATTAATTTTCCACCTGGATATTTTTCTGATTTTCTAAGCTTTCTTAACTCTTTAGTTTGGCTTAAGTATTCTCGAGAGTCAAAATCTAATTTACTGAAGTATAAAAATTGCTTACGAAGATCACTTGGAGACTCTAATCTGAAATTAATCTGCAAATTCTTTATTTGATTAAAATTCAATCAACATTTTAATCCCATAGCAAAAAAACGTAGGGTTGTGATAATTATTTTTCTCTTGCGTTTGCACCATTTCGAAAATCTAACGCTTCCCCAAACTTTTAATCTAATTCTGCTAAAAACACTGAAGAACATTTAAAGTAATTGCTCGTTTTATGAAGGAAAAAAGTATATAAAAATAAACTGGCATTTAATTTTTAATAAAACTAAAATTTTTAATTTTTTTCCTTTCTTGAAAACATGGTGCTTTACATGACTTAAATTGCTTTGATGATTTAATAATAATTATTATTATTGCTCGTCGTGCATTTTTTAAGTAGGAAGTATATAATCTTTCTATAATTTCATTTTAAATCTGACTTTTTTTAAATTTCTGGCTTCATTATTTAAGTCCTTTCTGAAAAACAGGAAAACTTGGTTTCAAGTTAACAAAGAGTATAATTTTTTTTCAATCTTTGATGATTTTTTTAAAAAAACTTAACAATTGTTTGCAGAAAATAATTTCATTTTTAACACGGTTTAACTAAGGAGTAACCTGTAGAACAGCTTTTCCAGCACAATTATCATGCGTACAGAAAAACCAACAAAAAATGCTATTTTATGTGTAGCTTTAATATTTATTAATGCATATTAATTTTTTTTAATGTATGTCTAATATCTGTGGAAAGAAGGAACTATTATAAATGGAATTCACTTTATACGAATTATGTTTCATCTATTCATTTTAAGCACATATTTGCTCTCAATTTTTCAAGTAATTGCTTTGATAGCGCTTATTTCTTTTAATTGACCTCTTATAAAGAACAGTGGTTTGCGTAAAATGGAACTGATTACTTAAAAAGATCAATAAAAGCTCTATATCTGAAGCATTTCATTCTTAAATAACAGTATCTATTTTAGTGATCGAATGTATCTCATCAATCATCAGAGCACTTGCCCCAAATTAATATAATTCAGAGCTTCAATTATTATTCAAGGAAAAAACTTAATGCGTTATCTCTCTTTTTTTTCATTTTACGGAATCCAACTTTATTTATGTAATCATACTAGAAAAATAATAGAATATTGATTTGACTTCCATTTCAAAACTGGATGCATTTTCTGATAATTCATCGTAATAGAATCAATATAATTCTAGAATAAAAGATTTCGTTTCAATGTCTATTTCACTTATAAATCAGACACATGAATAAAGGGAATTATTATTGGCCTTAAAATCACATGCTAGATTTTATTTTCGCTTATGACAGTGCTTTAAATTTATTATTAATATATACTTTGGGCAGTAGGAAGTGACGTCAAGCTCAAATCTTCTCGATTCGTCATAAAAAGCTTCAATTTTTGAATAGAATTCCATCTGGAAATACTAAAACAATTATTCAATCTTAAAAATATGATATTTATTTTATTAAACAAATTTTGGTGACACATATATTTTACGGAATTTTTCGGAGTGAATTAAAAAAATAACCTTTCACATCAACTGAATTAATTACATATTAATAATTATTATGAGTTTTTATAACAATAGTTTAATTTTATGTTAGTTTTATGAAATTTTATTTATTTTTGATTTTATAAGATTCTTTTTATTAAAGGATATCACCAGTTTAGAACAATTAAAACTTCGCCGAATTATTTCAAAAAAGTTTAATATTTTTTACTAAAAGCTCACAAAGAATTTCTTAAATGAAAGGTAAAATATTTTTTTATTGCTCTTAAACATAATCCTTAACTTAGGAAAATGAGCGGTTTTCATTTGAATATTTTACTTTATTAAATATATTGTGAAAACAAAATATCAATAATATTGCTTTTGAATATTTTAGGCTTAAAATAAAATCTAAATAGCTCTTTTCCTAATGTGATCTTTTAGAAACATAGAAAATTATCAAATTATTCTAACTGCAGTTGCACATTTCGCAAGCTTTCGATTGAAAATGCAATCGATTGACATGCAAACACAATTATTAATGCTCCAACCATCCCACGTATTATCGAAGCATTCTAGGTATTTTCTCATCTGCCAGATAATACAAGGATCATTTGTTCATCCATTTTCACTCTAATGAACGGCTGGAATCTCCGGCACGATGCCGAAGCCCCTCCTTATTCCCGCCACACACTGCGACCTTCATGGTCGGAATCGAAACAAAAGATTACACTAAACAACAACAAAAAAAAACAAACACAGGACAAGATTAAATAGGTGCCGCGTAACAGCCTCATATAAAAGATAAAATAAAAAATATCACAACCGAACGAATTTTTTCCTCTCTATCTCGTATCCAACCGTCCGTTAACAATAGAGATGGTCTGTATTCTTTTTCTTTTCGTTGACTCCCATCATTCTGTCTGCTCCGTCAACGTGCCACTGCAAGGGGCTTATCTGTGCTGACATGCAACCTTTCTGACCTAACGTTTCGTCAACAAAGAATACCTTTCAGACCCCCCTGAATCATCGACTCAACCACATCAAAAATACCATCACTTGTTATACATTCTGCGAACAAGAAGGTTGACAATTCATTGCCATTTTACCTCATAGAAGATTATTGGGTCGTTGCCATTAGCGTAAAAGAAATACCTTTTGAATTTTTAGAGAAGAAGGACCACATTTGGGACCGAGGAAAATGTCACGAGCAGTAAGATATTTACACGATGAAAAAATCACATCCTGTATATTTTTAAAAATCAAGTCATTTTTTAGTAGACGGCGATTTTTTTTTGTTTTGGGGAAATATAATTAATATCTTTATTGTGCATTGATAAAACGCTGAATTAATTGAATTATTTGATTTAATAAATTATTATCTGATCGTTAAAATAAAAAATAGTTTCAGTAAATTAAGCTATTAAATCTAAACGAAGATAACGCTTCACCAAGCTTAATTGAATTTACCTTAATAAATTCTATTTTTTTTCTTATTTATTATTCAGAATGTCACAATGCGTATTTTCTTCTAGATTTTGCTAATAAAATAAGGCGAAATTTTTAATTGCATGAATTGAAATACTCAAAACATACAATGTTTTAGTAAAATATACTTCAAAGCATTTTAAATATTAATTTAAAATGGATATATTTTGTTTGTTTGCATGTGCTTTAATCAGCGAAATCTGTAGGTAAACATGCAAAGTATCTATATAAATGACAGTGGTTTTGGGTTTTACCAATTTACTATCACTTTATTGTTATAATTTTAAAAATTTTCCACTTAGTATTATTTTGTTATTTAGTGTATGAAGATTTAAATCATGAAACGCTCAAGATTGCTTTTTTTTGCATTTTTTTTTTTTGTTTGATTTAAAGAAATCTCCTGTCGAAGCCTGTCAGACACTTTTAGAAACTTGTGATGATGTTTTTCCGTCATACCCCAACAGCCGTTTTTGGCTTCAACTATTTAAGAAAGTGATTTCTATGTCAATGACAAATATCGGCCTAGAGGACCAAACAAATTCGAAGACAATCAATAAATTGCAAGACTTATTGAACAAAAATGGGAAAAGTTGTAGAAAATGATGGGGGATATTTTAATTGGTATATATCGAACCAATTTTTCCCAATAAACGCTTTTTTTAATGAAAAAATGAACAAAATACGTGCGATTTTCACAGATACTTATACCTAATATTACTTCCATATAAACATATGATAAATACACATTTTAAAAAACTATGATATATATATTAAATGACAATATATTAAAAATTTCACAGCAAACAAAATCTCAAATCTCATTTCTGATTACTTAATAATCAGAAAGCTAACTCCACCTGATATTAAGTCGCCCGTATCATCAAACACTATTAAAAAATGAGGTGAAAACAATTCCCCGACTTGAAAGCAACATCCATTAATTCTCACCTCTCTCTGATATTCTGTTTTAATAATATTTCAGCTGCGCTCTCAAACTGACACGCCACTTTGAAAGGTACGAAAACAACTCCTTCCACCTGAAAGCAATAATTTCACCGCTGCCAACGCTCTTCTCAGAGTTTTAATGTTATTAAAAAAAAACTCGAAATAAATTACGTAATTGAATGAAGTTAACAAATTCTCTCGTACTCCTACGTTAATAGGAACTCCAAACGCACCGTCTTCCTTGCGGGCTACATTACCCAACGGGTAGTTAAGAAAATTTGTGTCACTTACACCTACTTGAAACATTAAATTAAATGCTGGAACTCAGCCAGGTTATAAACGTCGTCCATTTCTTGGGCTTTCCTATATCAATGTTCGTTTAGATGGAGAACGCTATATTTTCTAGTTTGCAGGAATTTGTTTTCACTGGGAGCAGGTTGAGATGAAATAAATCAGAACTTTTTTTGAGAGGGTGCCGGCTGATGAAAACATAAAACAGTGGACTTCCTTGCGTGAAATTTAATATATTGTTTTTCGGAAGATTTTCCTTTTCTTTTATGTTTTATTCGGAGAGGAGGTGTCAGCGTCAGAGTTCTCGTAAGTGCTTTGGTGAGGAATCTTGATTGCTGTTTGAAAAATTCGGTGAAAAAAAGGTGTTTGAGTTGTCGTGAAGTTTGAACAAATGAGCGAAATTAAATCGTTTGCACGCTACCGAAATGCTGGAAACACGTTTGTTAAAGGAAAAAATATCAATAAAGCTCATGCATGCTCGTGAATTTGAGTGGTATAGGAACTATTAATTGTCAACGAAAAGATATCAATATTAATGTAATAAATAAAAATATATTTCCAATTGAATATTTGTATCTAAAAATAGCCTTTAAAAAGTTTACAATAAAAAACATGCGTTGTTTTCAATGTCATGAACATTTTCTTTAACTGTTTTAATTCTGATGCATTAATTAAAATTCGTCATTCTTCTATTAAAATATTTTTGTTACTTTCATTGATTTTAAAATTTTTTAATTCATGTTATGATTTTCTATTTTTTCATCCATAAAAGACAGGAAAGTGATTTTAAAAAATAACATAGTATCTCTAAACGCAAGGAATACTATTGAGATATTAGCAAAATAAAAGAATCCAACCTTCCTTTAAAGAAATAATGATACACTTGCATGGTATAAAAAAATTATATAGTTTTCCAAAATATATTTCCGGAATGTGATTCTACTTTTTTATGAAAAATAAAGTTTTATAAGGCATATTATTTTCTGCCCTATTATTTCAAATTAGTGTGGAATCTCTGAATATTTAGAAAAATGAAATATTCATGCTTTTAAACAGCAGTAATAATATAAAATGTATCCGGAATCATAATACTTATTATCATGTTTTTGAACTATTAAAAATTATGCTTACATTTGGTAAGATTTTATATTTTAACACGATATTTTTTATTGAGAATATATTTCATTTTATTATTCTGGAGCATTTTTTAAATAAACAGTCCTGTGCATTTTATTTCTAAAGCTAACATATATTTACAATATTTTTATACTGCGCAACTTATTGGGACATAGTCTAGTAGGACTCTAAGAATTTCATTGACACATTAAAAAAGAAACTTTTAAAATTATTCATGCAAAAAATTCTTAAATAAAGTTACTTCTTATTTGCTAATTAAGTGTTTTAACGCTTGGTTTAAATAAAAGAGTGAATTATAAATGAGTTTAAAAATTACTAAGTTTTTTATAAAGAGTTCCTGTTAAAAAAGAACTATATTCAAAAATAATAATTTATTTTCGATATTTTTAGCTACATATGTTAAATCATACTTTAAGGGAAATAAATTTAATCTAAAGTAAAAAATATTACTTTCAAGGTATCCATGTTTAAAGCAGTATCAGTAGCAAATTTTATTTTTCTCAAAAGAAAGAAAAAGTTTTCAAAAAAATGCAAATCTTAAAAAATTTCAGAAAAATAAAAAGTCAAGTCAATAAAATGTCAATAAATCAAGTTATTATGAGACATTATTATTTTTAATTTGGCTTAATTAATTCAAGTCTGCAGCCAGTTTAAATCGGT
>JAPMOQ010065000.1:1174425-1219347 GCA_026543055.1 Argiope trifasciata | reverse complement strand
TTCTTTGTTTTTAATCAACTTCCGGCAATCCAGGCGAATGTTAATTTCCTATTGCTATTGTGCTTTGCTAACGCTATTCATTGTCACTTAATTGCAATTAAAAGTCTTGGTAGATAATTAGAAGAATGTGTTAGTGATTAGTTTTAATTAAAGGTGAAAGTGCGTGAAGTGGAATTTCCTCTGCCAAAGTAATAGAGCTTTAGTTATTTGGATTAGTGACCCTACTTAGAATTGAAAACAGAGTGTGAAATCTAATTTTCTTGTACTTAAAAAAAGGAAAATCTAATAAAATAATCTGAGGTAACAAAGGCTCTTATTAACATTGTACATTATTAAATGTTTGTTAATTTTATCGCTTATCTTAATAGATAAAGATTTTATTTATCTTCGTTAGAGGTTTTAAACAATATACAATTTATTTAATGAATTGCATATTTATGATAGCATGAAAATCATTTAATGAAAGTGTAATAGTTCTCTTTTTTCAACATATATTTAAAGGCATTATATATCGAATTAAAACTCATTTCATCATAAGTTTAATTTGTTAAGTCTTTGTTTTCGTTTTCATTCGTGCTTTTTCAGTCAATGAAAAAAAAAACATGTAGGTTCCTGTTTGTGACGAATGTTTTGAATGTGTGCTTGAAATGTGTTTTACAATTGAATTACTTAGTTTAATATTTTAAAAAATTAACTTGAATAATATAGTAAAATTTCTATATTAGTTGATATTAATTAATTACCTTTTTATTGTTTCTTTTTGATTAATTATTTTTTCTTGAAGCAAGTAAAATTCAACGAAAAGTTTTGCAAGTATCATTTTTATTTATGTGTGTTTGTGAGAAAAATTTTAAAAATTAGTTTAAAAATATAACTAATATTATCAATTGCAATAAGCATTTTAACTATGTTCTAATTACATATTTTGATATTGATATTATTTTAATAAATTTTCAAACTGTTTGAAAATTGGTGTATGTTAAAATTAGGTTTTTCATCCATGAAAATACTCTTAAAACACTAAAATTCACATAATGTCCTTGATTAATGCAAAAAAATTCCGGTCTTTTACTTTCAGTTTATCTTGAAAATCATTATGAATTTATCTCTCTTTTTTTAGAATTAACATGGCTTTTAGCATTTTATTTTATGTTTGAATATAAATAGCTCTTATTAAGGCGTTTAAAATATTCAAGAGCCTCCTTTTATATTAGCATCTAGACAAAGAAGCTAGACGATATCAAACAGAAAAAGTAACTAGGCATCGTTCTTACTTGAGAAAATCTCGATATTCGATTCGTTATTCTGCTGAAAATTTGTCCATTCTACATTTTTAGTATCAAAAAATGAAGACAGATATTCCAAGTCAATATTATGTTACGTGTTTATATGAATTAAGAATTTCTGAACAAATAATTTCTATTTTAAAAATATTTCGGTAATTTAAAATATTTTGCAGAAATAAATTATTCTTCCGACAATATTCTATTATAAATCATTTGTGCTTTTTACTGATCTGTAGCATGTCAGTAAAGAAAAGTTTGTATTATATCAAGATAACTTAAACAATATAAAATGTATAGTTCTTTATGGAATACAGCCAAATTTTCTCAAATCAAATTTTTTCCTTCATAAATTGTACATTCATCATTCAAAGTTTTGCTCCGAAACAAACATATATGTACATATTTTTAAAAAAGTTGTTTTATTTAATAGAAAGTGAATTTTATTTTACCAATAGTCTTATTGTATTACTTTTGCAACAACTAGATCTGGCAATGCATTTTTCATTAGTTAGAAGTATAGTTTTCTCTTTAAACGATAGATGGCGCTGTTCTTCAATTGAGTTTAGATACATTTCGCCGTGATTCCGTGCCGGATAAGTTTCTGCTTTGATACGAAAAGCTCAGAGCAAACCGAGCATTTGCGTAGGAAGGTCGTGAGACACGCGATGTTTCGATAGAGCTAGCACTGCATTTTAAAAACAAATTTCAAAATATTCTGAAGCATTTCATATTTCCTTGGAATTTGTGGAACAGAATTATGTGAGTGAGCAATGCTTTAAAATTGTGTCCTTTTTTATAAGGCTGCTCTCGAATGGTGACCGGTATGCAAGGATTAGATTTTGTATGGATTTAAGAATATTTCCTGTTCTGTTTTGATTCGATTGTTTTCGAATTAAATTGCAGAGCAATGAAATCAGCTGCTACGCATAAGGCTGCTCTTCACAACACTCCTATTTCAGCTACTTCTCCCTTGTCGCACATACCTTTGCCTCGGAGGTAAGTGTTAGTTCATGTTTGTAAACAAACGCGAAAAATGAACGGTTTGTTTAGATTTCAAGGGGGTGGGGGATGAATGTTTTGAAAATGTTGTTCATAATAATATTGCTTTTATTTACAAAATGAAATTTATATCATTATGAAAAGAAATTAGTATTTTGACTATATTTTTTAATAATATCCTTATTAAGGAAACAAAAAAAAAAGGATTTTGTATGGTTGGTTTTACATTGAATTTGGATTTTTTTTATTTATATTTTTTCATATACATGAATCCCGTGCATTGTTAATTTTATGAGACGCATAAAAAATAAATAAAGCAAATTATTGACATATAACTTAATTTTTTTAATTTTGAAGTTTTTCTGTTGAGTCTTTTAATAAATTATTTAGCATTATATCTTAGGTCTATATCGAATTGTATCAGTTCTTTTCTGCATGCTTTGTCTTTAATATGCGTGTGAAAAATGCTTGAGGTTCTGTTCAGATGATATTTCGCAAATAATATCGATATTATAGAACAAAATGCTCTATAATATCCATAGATTATATTCATGATATTAGGTAAAATTCAGAATATAAAGCAACAACACGGAACGAAAGCATATATCTTTCCAAAAGCTCAATATTAAATATTTACTTAAGAAAGGATTTTGTCAAAATTGTGACAAAATCCTTTCATGAAAGTGATTCATGAACGACTAATCCAAAAATGATTAGTCGTTCATAAATCACTATTTGCATGAATTTTATTTATATTTCTAAAGTAAAACATAATATATGACGTGTTATCTTGCTTTCAGCGCATATAAATTGCAGATATTTATATTTAAATTAAATAACGGTAAAAAGTAAGAATTTTTAATTTGTGATTGGGAATTGATGTTAATTGATGCTATTTATCCAAGAATGCGTATTTCTTTTGTATTTATGCATAAACATTTTTATTAATATATGCTTTTCACCATGTAAGAAAAAAAGTTTTACAATTTTCATTCCTTTGTAGATAAATTTTAGTATCTTTTTATATTTCCTTTGTTTTAACGAAAAAAGGAAATATTTAAAATTCAAATAATCAATTCTAATGGATTTATGTTGAATGATAACATGTGTTACAGTCTTCTCATTTATCATTACTCGGTTTCCTTCACTCGTAAAGACATAATATAAGAATAGACGAGGGAATATATATATGACAGAGAAGAAAAAAGGAAGGAAAAAAAATCTCTTGCCTGTCCTTCTTAATTCGGCCCAATCCAACCCAACTATCCATCACAGGCGCTAAAGATCGAAATAATACCCGCGATATCCATCACTTAGCGAGGAAGAGCAGAAGTTTTAGGATAATTCTTTTCTTCCGAATGAGATGGGATAGATTTATTCGTGGAATACGAGGAGAAGAAACGGATTGTGTTACTAGACGGCAGGCATCGGGTGTCCTGACTTCTGGGAGGTGTATTTTGGTATGAGATGCTGCTGCATTCTGCTGTGGAGTAATTTGGGAGAAAGAGAGAAAGGATGGATGATGACACATATGAAGGGAAAGGAGGTTGTGTTGGAAATCTATGCGGTGTTGTATGAGGTTGAGCAGCTGACCGGTGGATACCTGGTTCGTGGTTAATGTCAATAAATGGTTTGCGTTGCTTTGATAAGAGCATGGTGTAAAGGGTATTGCTACGGAAGTAATTGAAGTATGTGAAATGCCTGATGGTTCAGGATATGTATAGAGAAAAAGGGGGCGTGGTTACTGGCTAGAATAAAATTGAATTAATGGATTTAAACACCTAACTTTGATTACTTAAGCTGCATTTATTAATTATTTGTCTTCTTGTTTTTGATTCATTGCAATTTTATTTGACTGGTTGGGCGTTTGATATTTTAAATCTAAATAAATAATGTAAAGTGGTAATTTGTGTGTAATCAATCTTTCTTTGGCGAACAAAAATGAAACAGTTGCATTAAAGATGAGTGATATTTCATTTTTTGCTGAAAATAAATGATATTTTGCACAAATTTTGTAATTTTTTTTGATAGGAACTTGATTAGAAAATTTATAACTAGCTAGCATAAATCTTCATTAGATTAAAATATATTGATCTTTTTATAGTTTTAATGCATATTTCCTTTTTGCAATATTATGCATTTGCTTTTAAGAAAACTGTAACAATTGTGTAATCATACATATATCTATAATGTTTCTCGTCTAAATTTAAATTATTCAAAGGCTTTAATGTTCGTTTCTTTAAAAATATTTAACTTAATGTTTACATTTATTAAACTATACATTAAAGTATTATAACTATTTGTTTGCATTGAAGGATCAAAATATTTGAATTACTACTTTAAATTTCAATTCATTCGTGCACCAGATGCTGTGGCCTTACAAATAGGTTTCACAGTTAAAAACTTTCCCCTAATTATAAAAGTTGCAATTTGCCTGTTTATGGGAAAATAAAACATTTTAGTAATATGGAACGCGGCATGCTTGTGGACGCCGGAAGTGCCGGTTCCAGTTTGACAGCTTAGCTAAAAAAACTTAGAACAAAAAGTGGAATAACGGGCGGAAATCGCCTATGAACGTAAGTGAGGACAAATGACTGGCACGCTCTGTGTGAAGTGACAGAGAAACTACTTCACAACCAATTCTAAGAAATGCGCAACTATGAATAATCACAAGGCATGATCATCTTTCAATTGAGCAGATCTAATAGTGAACTGGTAAAACTATGTTCTAGTTATTGAAAGAGCATCGGCACTGTATTCAGATGAATATCAAAGTCTGTCTATTGGCATTTTAAATGCTGATATTAAGGTGATGATGGGTGATATGGGAATATTCGCTCCATTGTTCCATCATCAATTCTGATGTGATTATTTTGTTAGCATGGACTCATATTCTTCCTTAATGAATTAAGTCAATGGCTTTAAATCCAGAAAGAATGCATCGTACTTAGCAATATTATAACATATACTTATTGATATATATTTTATTTGAAACATTCCTGAAATATTGACGGATATTTAAAACTTGAATACTTTCTTTTGCGATTACTTATACCTTTCATTAACCGATTTATTTTACCATCAATTTTTCAGTTTTATTTTTGCTTCATTTTATAAGTTTTGGTAGAAACTAAAACCAGGAAAGAGGGGAAAAAACTATAAATTAAGCAAAAAAACTTAATGAATGGTTGTTTTTTTTGTCTTTTGCTGGTATTTATTGCTTATTGTCAAAACTAAATTCTTCGCGATTTTTTTTAGCTATTGTTGTCTTGCTTGTTTGAATACCTTCAAGAAATTATATTTCAAATATATCAGCATTATTCAATTGTATTTCGTTTTTAAACTGTCAAATAAAATTGTACTTTTATGTAAAATGTATTTATTATACGTATGATGGCTCAGCCAGCATTTTTATTGTGTTCATTGCAATTAAATATATAATTAATTATATTATGAACAAATTTAACATACGATCATGAAATCTACAGTTCAATTGGTTTTATTTTATTAAATTTAGTTCAAAAAAATGGAATAAAGCCGTTTAAAATCAAAAATTAATATTTTTCTGAAAGTAACGTTTGGGAAATAATTTCATATACTATAAAAAATATTAATATTGAATGATATGCATTAACAATATAAAATTTTTGAATTTCGTTACAAACAAACTTACTCATCCCTACATTTCAAGAAAGACGTGATTTGCCTTTTTTATTTATTTCTCTATATGAAAAAATCCTGCTGTTTATTTGTTCATGCCCTCTTATCAGTGAAAGTATTCTTTATGTGTTATCTTAATGCAGCCAAGCATTTCGGAAATAAACATTCTAAAATTACTCTAAAGCTACTTTCCACTCTTATCGAGTAAACGCTGCTAATTTGTAAACATTTGCAGGAAGGAATAATAATAATGATAAAAAAAAGAAATAAATAGTCGACATGCAACCAATAAAAAAAAGACCGCGTAGGTCGCTCAAAAACAGCGTGGGATGTTCACTTACCAGAGAAATGCTGTGCTTTAATGCTTCAGCGCGAATTTTTTCCTCCTCCTTTCCCCCAAAAGCTTTCCTTTCGCGAGATTTCTTTGTATCATCGTTAGTACCCCATCTGATTGATTTCTTGGGTAATTAAAAATTCGATTAGGTTCTTTCGATCTTGGTTGTTTTAAGTGCTCTTTCGGGTATTTGTTTAGGAAGTTTTTTCAGTGCAGAGACTTCTTTGGGCCACTAGGATTTGTAGATTTATCTTACGGGCACATCTTGTGAAACAGAAAAGAAAACCCTGTAAGAACTAGGTTATTGTGTGAGCGTGAAAAAGTTCAAGGTATCTTGGGATTCTAACATCAAAATAGTTTTCTATTTTATAAAATTAAATATTTTTAATATATATATATGTGTGGGAAATTTTATTTTTAAAACTCATTATATTTCAATATTTCAGATTGTTTTGAAAAGATGTTTCTGTTAATTTTTTTAGCTTTAATTTTAAATTGATCCGTATTTGGTTTTGCTCGTTATTTCGTTTTAAGATTTTGCATGTTTATTCAAATTGTTATTTTAATTTGCATACCTTGTTTTTAAACAGGTGCATTTAAAATTCGGAATTGACTTATTAGGTTACAGATAATTTTGTTTATAATAAACATTTTATTATGAATTATCTTTTTATAAATGTTTGTTTTTAATTAAATATTTAATGTTTTTTGCCTTATTAATTTTTTGCCATTCAGAATTTTATAATGAATTGAAATCTGATCGTTTAAATATACAGTATGGAATTAATTCTTTTACTAACGTAGCATATTCTATTCTATTTTTGAAAGTCTACCTTCTGAGAACTAAATGATTTTTCATAACTAATTTCTTGATTAAATGAATTCATCATATTATATGAACAATAAAACCAGATTGCTTTTTAATAAAAGGTATACAGTTTTTAGTAATTAACTTATAAATAATTTTACTTTACCGCATCGGGGTAAAAATCGATATATTTTGCATTATATTGTTCAATTTTCACAATACCATGTTTTATATATTGATATAATATAATAATAAAATAAAAAAAATGAAACGTCCTTGCAGATTATTTTGTGCCTCTTGAATATTCGTAGCTACTTTCCAATTCGGTATTCGCAAAATTAAGAGTTAACTTTTCATAAATTTTATCATTAAATTTAATTATCATTATATTTTAATTGAAATTCTGTCATAACACTAAAATAGGATTTGCGCCATGTATATGTATTTGTGCTATGTATGCTAGACTAACTAATTCGGGAAATTCCATTCTATAACATTTATCCATACATATAAGAACTTTGGTTTGCTAAGAATATGTATTAAAAGGAATAATTTGGATACTTGAATATAAGATGATTATTGTCGCATCAGAATGTTAATTGCTGCATGAAGAGAATATTGAAAAGTTACATAATTAAGGAAAAATGCTACTTGTTTCAAAATTTGTTTATTTAAATTTTAAAATTATTATTTTTTATTTTTTTATAATTATCAGTAGAATAATTTTGATATAAATATTTATTGAAAACATTTGTAGTAATAAAATCTAACTGTTCATTTTTTATTTTTATTTTTTTGCTTTTTTAGGGTAATGAAAATAATTCTAAATGTTTATTTTTTTTCGAATATCATTTATTACCATAAAATTTCTTGAATTAAAATCTCTTCAAATTTAATTTATTACGTTTAATTTTTGCTGTCGTTTTATTTATGCTCATTTCACTGAAACATGATGAATAAAAACCTACCCTTTCTTAAAATGTCAGTGAAAAATAATTTAATTATTTTTAAAAATTCTAAAATTCAACTTTTGTTTTCCTAAATCCTACAATCAGAACAAAAATAATCTTATTTACGTATAGAACACCCTTCCTTAGGCCATACATTATCTTCAGTTCCGAAAACTTGCGTGTAGTTGATGACTTTTGGAATGCGTTTTTATTTTATTGTTGAGGATGTAGCATTTTATGTCCACACGTGGAGAGAACATTTGGTACTTCAAATCGTATGGGATTTGTCAAAATGCCATCATCAATCAGAATCGGCTGAAAAGCATCGAAGGCAAGAAGCAGGTAGAAAAAAAAATTACCATCAACCGCTGCTCCTTGAACCTTTCCATTCCAAGCCAATGCAGGAAGTGAAAGACCTCAATGTGGTTGACCTTGAAGTGATTTATTTTTTCGATAACCGTGAATTCCAATCTGCCGAATTATTATTATTTCTTTTTTATTATTATCATGCTCATTTTCTATCTCCCAAGAGTAATTGAATTTCAGGTTTTATTATTTTGAATTTCATTTAAGCGAATGGTTAAAATTACGGTTTTTGGATACCTCGGATTGAAAGTGAAATCGAATTTTCGAATGTTTTCGGGAACCGGTTCATAGATGGCTGCCATTACCTCCATTGCAATTAAACGTCAAACGATACTTTTTTTCTCTTGTCATCTACTCCCCTTTCTGTCTCACACTTCAATGGATGGGAAGATTTCTTGACCTTTATTCGTGACTCATCTGCCGGTCATTTGAGATGCTTAGAACGCTTTCTCTTTCTCTCTCTGTGTCCAGTTATTCTACCAAATAACAATGTTTTCACTTCTATAATAATGAGAGTTTGGATTTAAAAAAAAATATTAGAACAGTCTATTTAGTGTCTTCTACTATTCATTTCCTTCATAGAAATAAATATTTGAATTGCAAATGTATTTTTATTTCAAGATACAACAACACTTTATTATTAATAGGTAGTGGACTGACTATTAAGTCACTCCTCATATCATTTGCTATTGTTCATATACAAAAAACACGTTTTTATTAAAGAGACTTTGTTATGACCATCAATTTTAATAATTTTATATAACGAGATTAATATCATGTTTACTATTATTATAATAAATATATTGTAATATTATATACTAAAATTTCTGAATTTATTTATTTAACTGATACATTCCTATCTACTTTTTATTCCAAATATTCTCACATATTACAATTAAATATCATATATTTACCCTCTAATCTTAAATGATTTTTACTTTTTCTGTGTCAAATTATAAGTTAATCCTAATCGTGATTTACAAACAATGTTTTGCTGATATTATGAATAATTTATTAAAATTTGTAAATATTTTTGAATAATATTTTCGAAATTAATTTTTTATTTATATTTATATGATGTGTTTTGATGCTCTCATTCGTCAAATTAAACGGATTAAATGAGATACAAATTGCCCGGCATCCGATTCGAGGATTAGTTCTTTCTGTAATTTTGCTTTCTTGCTTCTTAATCTATATATCTGTATGAATTCAAATGCACATTTCCATCATAAATTATTATTCTATTAAAAAAATCAAATATGAGGTATTATTTTAGATGGAAAATGTATGTTTTCCCGCTAAATTCGTAGAGCACCAAAATAACATAATCTGTTTCACTTTATTCTGCTACTAAATAAAACGCGGATTAAAACTGCGCATTTTGCAATTTACTAAATTAATCTTAATGTAATGTTTAAACGAGCATCTCATTAGTTGTTCTAATCACCGATTTCTTATTTACTGCTCGCAGAGGTTAGTTTTACAAGTTCCCTGCTAAAGCCTTAGCAGGGAGTCCATCTCAATGGAAGTGAAGTAATGAAGTGCTTAAAAGCATTATTTTTGGGAAAGCACTAAAGCTGATTAGAATTTCAGCGACCTTGGATAACAGAATAAGAAGATTTAGATGACTACTTTTCACTTTCCGAGAACCTAAGATTAAATCATCCAGCTGGTAGTTTAAGTCCTCCGAAAGAGGATTCATATACTTTTACCTGCTAAATGATTTATTCCGTATGTTCATAAGCTTATACGGAATGAAATTTGCAAAGCCCATTTAATCGCTTTAAAGAAAATAAGATAGAAAATGCAGGTAAATGACGCACTCTCATTTAATTTGCAATACTAAGTATAAGTGTGCTACTTTAACGGCTTTGAATTTGCTTAAAGATTTAAATTAATTCAACGTTTGGACACATGTTTATGTAATGTACTTTAGGAAATTGTCAATTCAGAAATGAGAGTAAAATGTGGAAATTAACATATGCATTAAATGATTAATTTTTGAAATCAAATTACTGATATAATTAATATAAAATACATTTTGTAAGCTGTTGTTCTTATCGTAGCTTTGATGGTATTAAACAATTTCGGGTACGCCAGCCTTCGTAAATTAAATAAGGCGTATTATTCATGAAATTTTTTAAGATACTATGTAAAATTTGTTACATTTCTATTCTTTAAATCCCCTAAACCTTTTGTAAATTGTAATGATTGTTAATTACACGAATTTCTTTTGTGATCTTAAATTTTAGGTATAGGTTTTTTTAGTCATCGTATTATTTTCTTTTTCTGTTACTGAAGCTGAAATACTTCATTTTTAATATTTTCATACTTTCTTTTTCTATTTCCGTATTTATTCTTTTTCATTCAAATTATAGTATTTAAATCTGCACCATGTCTTCAAAGCATTGTTATCTATTAAAAATTTAAACGTTCCGACAACTTTATAATAATAATGCTGGAAACATTATTGATTTCTGTTTGAAATTTTTAATTGATGTATTTTGTAGTGCATTTTCTAAACTATTAAATATTTCTTTTCTAATGGTATAATAAACGGAAATTTCCTATTTACTAAGGATCCGTGATACATTATGAAGACAATTTTTTTTTAATTCTTACGTCATTTCGATTTATGTTTATATTTCCTTTCTTTATGTCATTATGGCCTATGTTTTTGCCATTGTCGAATAAATGTTATAATAAATAATACACGTTTCTTTCATAAAATAATGGGTATTGTTTATTGGACCATCAAATTGACAGGCGACTGCTAAAGTCAATACATTCTACTAGTGAACAAATTAAAGTAAACTGCATTACCAAGCATTATAAATATTTTTTCAAATGGATGAAATAAACTATTTTCAGGATGTAACCGTAAAACTTTACGCAAGATATCTAGAAATCCGTTTCATCATTAAAATTATGGATTTTGTTTCAAGCTTACTTAGTCTATTCTCAATATACGAGAAATAATTTTAAATTGTTAAATTTTCAAGACTGCTACTCAAATTTTTATAAAGAAATTTTTATTTAAAGTAAAATTTATTGAAAATTGTTACAATAAACATCTGACAAAATATCAATACGAATTTTACTATGTTCTGCAAATAAATGTAAATGAAAACTGAATACTTAATCGCAATAGTTTAATTCATTTTCGTGGGATTCACAATTTTTTAGCTAAACATTTTCTTTTAGTTTAGAACTACTTATTAGAATTTCATCGAATGAATTCAATCTTTATTAATGAATTAATTATTTTCTATTTTTAAAATAGTTAATCTCTTTGATAAATTTTCTTAATTTATAATTATTCAACTGCCAATGAATCATCATAATTTTAAATGAATCGTTTTATGGTGATATTTTAGACACATAAGCAATGCAATAAAAAAATTCTTCTTTGAGGTTTGATTGATGTTTATGTCTTGCATTTCCTCATTTGTTTTTAGCGTTGAACTCTTTAAAAATTTTCTTTCGATTATGTTATTTATTATCTTGTTATTTAAACTACTTTATTTCCAATAATTCTTTTCATTGAAGAAAGCAAACTGCAAATAGGTCATTCTTTCATCGTTAAATCTCTCCCGAAGAAACAAATTCCAGAATAGTCCATAAAATCAGTCTTGACACATTATTTAATAAATCATTGCAAAGTGATGAAAACACAAACTGAAACAAAGCTATAAATTGGATACATTTTTATAAATATCCTTTGTATTTGTTGGACGCAGTACAAAAAAAAAACCATTCTTATTTTTTTCATCTAAATAGCATTGTCCGTCATCAGACTATCGAAGTACGTATAATCAGAAGTTATGACCATTTTCAAGTCAAATTTTTATACTAGTTTTCTCATGAGGTCACTCACTTCTCTTGTGAACAATGGCCAATTTTTCAACCATATGAGGTCAACAGTCAGACAAATTCATCAACTTTTAGTTATGTTGTTCAGGTGTTTCATTCGCCAATAAAAACTTACTTTCTCCAAAAGTAGATATAATAAGTTGTCGGAATATGTATAAACGATAATTCTTAGTCTTTATATTTGGACATACATCTATATGAATGCTAAATATACCGGAAAAATATTTTTGTAAATATATTTGAAATTTTTTTCCCTCCATGTTTTTTAACTTAAAATCTTGCCCTCAAATTAGCATATTTTTGCAAAAGATTAAAAGATCAAATTAATCTTCATCGCATTGTTATGGATCATAATTGGGAAAGTTCAATTTAGTTATTCATAACCATTTTGGAAATGTAGTGATAAAAAGTTAATATGTGAAAAATGTTTCGAATCAAAGTATTGCCTATCTGATAGTGCGTATCAAACCAATTATTTCATATTAATAAACATACTTACGACGGTAACTTACCAATGATGATAAAATTTTTCTTTCATTGAATGAGTTGCAATAATTTCTGAATTTTTAAAAATACGAAATTTACACTGTAGCTATGTAAAAACCTGTCTTAAAAAGTTTTGCCACTCTTTCAATTTATACCACTATTCCGCAAAATTGATTAGTTGAATATTCATAGTTGTTTTGCAAGTAGAATTTTCATTTAGGAATGAAGATTTGCGATGTTTATTTCTTCTGGCTCAGTTTAATTATAATTTCGTTTTAATTGTGTGGGGAAAGTACATTGCAATTTTTTTCGCAAATGCTATTGCAAGCTTTGAAGCTGAGCAGACCACAGATTAATATTTCGACTCAACATAAATGGAAAGTCAATTTTTAAAACTTAGTACCCAGTATTAAATTTGCATTTACCTCTTCTTCAGCATACAGTTATGACAAAAACATCTTTTTGCATTCGGCGGGAAACTTTGGTTCTATAAACAAACAATAGAAAGCTGATATAGTCATTGATAAAAAGGATCATTAACCTGTACAAACAAAACACCGATTATGTGATTCTCTCTTTTCGTGAGCAAAAAAATGATTTGTTCCATAAACAACTCTTTCTATTGATATTGTTGTCTCTTGAAACATCGTAAAAATTATCTCCAAGTATCTTTCGGCTCTTATTTGTTAATTTTTTTAAAAAATTTAAACAGTGGATGAGTTTTTGAAAATGGTAATAATACACATGTTTGAGAGTAATGATTTTTTTTCTTTGCTAAAATTTTTTTGGAAAGAATTAAATACCGTATAATTTGAATAGCATTTCCCTTTTACTTAACTTTGTTTTCTTAAATTCTTATTCAAGCATTCATTTAACTTTATTTTCTGGAACGGTTTAATTTGTATTGAAATGCGTTTTTTTTTTGTTATTATTAGCATCTATTAAGTTTGTGAAATTCTAAGCATTCATTGGATAACTGATTTTTAATTAATTAACTTATATGTAATTGTCTTCCATATTTGTTATTAAGTTTTTTACATTAAATTTGTAATATTACATTAAATTTAATGTAAATTAATTTTATCATGTTGGTATTGATAATACTAATGCTCATAATGTTATGCCTTTAAAAAATCGTCTTTTCACATTCTTCTAAAAATAAAATTATGTAAAAATCAATACTAAAATTACTTTATTTTTCAATTTAATTAATTTAAAACCTCATTTACTTTATAATACCCTTTCTCTGAATTTCAGAATTTTTCAATTCTTTCAAGAAATTAAATATCTGCTAATTAGACGTATTTTTGTTTCATTGCTCGTTCAGACAGGTTTCATGAAGATAAATAAAATATATATGAATTCCAATCGAGATGTACTGTAATTTAGCCGATAAAAATTTAAAAATGATGTCAGAGGAAACTAGGATATTTCATATTTTACAGTTAGTAATTATTATAATTGAAAATATGTCATTTATTAGTCAATCAAAAATTTAATTAAATTCAGATTGTTGAAGGAATAATTTGAGTATGTTTTCATTTCAAATGATATGTCTTATTTCTATTAGTCTTGTTTCTACTTGAGAATTCTAACACTTGGTAAGATGAATACATTTAATTCTCTGTTTCTTCGGTGAGCAGATGAATTAAACTTACATTCTTATAACTTAGGATACTAAAGGTTAAGAAGATTTAAAAATGAAAGATGTCATTTAATTCAGTGATGTTTGAAATTAATAATGAAATTTGGTCAAAATATTCGGATTTTATTTTTTTATTTTTTGTTTTTAAACATAACGCATTTTTATCCAACCTTTCCTGGGTCTTTTACATCTGTACAGGTCTTAATAAGTCTATTCCTGACATTATTGTACTTTATTCTCAAGGTTACTAATTTGTCCTGATTTTAATAATTGTTTATTTTAAATCATTCTGGGTTTTTTTTAAAATTCCATTTTTTTATCCGAAATGCAAATTTCTTCTTTAATTACAGTTTTCAAAATTTCTTGATTAAGAAGATATTTAAAATCTGGATCACACGAGCGATTCAAGCGATATTTCGATCCATAGTCATGATTTTCTAATTAAAAATTCAATAGATCTGTATGAAACATGCGCTTTTATCAAAAAATATTGACTAAAACTGGAATGCTTCCACCGTACATACAGGTAACACCTGGATCAACACTTCTTAAATTTTCACTTTTTTTGCTTTCTTTTTTGTCCTTTATAGCGAGCAAAAATAGAATAATCCACCCATCACTTGACCGCTCAGTGGATCCACCAAAAAAGCCTCAAGTTCCAAGGGTTCTCAATCGATTCAAGCTGTGAGTGATTAATCATATCGTAGTCACCTGTTAAAACCCGATAGGGTGTCAAAAAATTTAACAAGAAAGAAAAACTACGAAGAAAAAGACTGAAATAAATTGGCACTTACTTGAAGAAAAAAAATCCTTTACAAATATTTCCCCACTTGCACTTTTTGCTCACTTCTTTTCTTGTTAAGATTTTTTTTCTTCCCTCCCTTCTTTTTCTTTACAAGATGCTCTTGCGGTACAGTAGAGGAATATATATATATATTCATTCTTTTTGCCCCGAAAAAGTCACGTTTTTCTATTTCGACAAAATGCTGGGCTTTTTATAGAATTTTTTTTCTTATCCTCACAGTAGCTATAGTGTCTCTTGAACTTTTCCGGACGTGTGAGGGACTGTTTAGAAATTAAATTTAACCCCCACAAAACGAAATACCTGAAGTACTTCTTTCAGTACGTTAATGCAATATATTTTAAAACTATCTTTAATATAGGATTATTTTGCTAGAACTGCGTACATTTAACTGAATTGTAAGTTTAAATCTCTTAATCTAAGTTTTGGAGTGAAGAAATAGTTTTAAACCTATTAAATTCTTAAGTATATTAATTTGCGCTCCTTACATTCATTCTTTAAATTTTTTTATGAAATGTCAAATGAATTTGCCTTATACATTGTAAAAATAGCCCTAAAATAACATTTCTGTTTCTAATAAAAGTTGATTATCTAAATTTACTGAAATTCCTCCCTCGAAAAAAAATTACGAAAATAATTTTTGCTCCTAAAATTCGATTCGAAAATATTTTACTTTGTTTAGCACTTGATTTTTATGATTTTGTAGACATTATTTCTGAATTCGTCTATGGGTGGAGAAATTTCAAAAAAGACAAAAGCATCAAACCTGGAATAATCTTTCTTAGAAATTGATTAATAATTTTTCAATTATTATTCGTTTCATTTTCAAAAGAAATTAATGCTCCATTTTGCAATAGTTGATGATATTTATTTTGTATTCTGAAAAAATAATTAATTTTCTAAACCAAGTTATTTTACAACTATTTAAATGATTACTTTAAAATCCATCTATTACCAGTGTTATAACTTTCTTTTAAGATTGATTTACATTGGATGTATTGAATTGTAATTAAAATATTAATTCTTATTATTTATTATGTTATTTTTGTAAATTCCTTTGCTACATACTTTTATGATCATATATTGAATCCATTTACCTTTTTTAATTAATCAAATTTCATAACTTATAACTCTCCATCATTTTTTAAGACAGAATTTATAAAATTACGTAATTTCTGGAATTTACCTCAATAACTGGGGAAAGGAATGCATTCAAACAGCATCAGAAACATATCACTGCTGTCAAGGTCAAATATTTTTGTTCAACAATTATCTCAAAATTTGTTTCTGATCAGAATTGTTTTTTCAATTTTTATCTTAAAATAAATTTGTGAGATCACGACCCTTCTATCAGCATGTTTGTTCGGGGAATTTACTTCTTTTTATTTACAACTAGTTTTTGAATAATAATAATAAACCACTTAAATTTGTTTTTAAAAATAAAAAAGCTTTTTAATTAAATGCGTTTTGTTGCATAATGAATACAAATTTCATACGAATTATATTTAGTTATTTATTTTATTCTTAAAATATGTATTACTTTGTAACCATGGCTTGTTTTGTTACGAAATTCTAAAAGGAGTAAAATTATGTCTTCGTTTGTATTTTGTTGAAGATTGTTTTCAAAAATTTCAAACTAAATTAAAAAACCTGCCATTAACGATAAAAGTCTTTTCAAACATTGAAAAATGGTCTGTTAAATTAAGCATTCCTTATTGAATAGCATAAGAAAGAAACATTCTTTAGATTTAGGCGAGCGATATTGTTATTTTTCAATGATGCATCCCCAACTCCTGGCGATCGTTTACAAAATCCTTCCTTTTCCTAGGCAACGCTGCTGAAGCTATGAATTGCTCACTCTACCCCATCCTCTTACCCTAATGCATAGCTAATGAATTTATTTAGGCAATTTTGTATCACTTTTCACCAGGGTCGACCGGCAGGTGCAATGGCTGAAAACTTTATCAAGTGACAACCTCAGGTCTTGAAATATGGCAACCGCGTGTGGGCACTTTTCTAGGTGATTCTTTCTTTTCTCGCGTTTCCTGGTTTGCTTTATGCGTTCCTTCACTCTGCCTTGACAAGGTTGCTAAAGTTTGGCGCGCCGATGCGAGAAAAGGGAGTTGTCGTTTTCCCACGAGGTGTCGCTTCTTGATGTTTCTGTGAAAGTGGAGCACCGTGTCCCTAAGTGGCGAGAGATGGGTGGACCGCAATGACTTCGCATGAGTTTCGGTTTACGCCTTTATGGGATGTAAAAGAATTGTCTTTTGTTTGCTATTTTCGAGGTTGGGTTTCACAATTACATTGGGGAGTCAGACGCTTCTGTTGATAAATGATATTTTAGTGGAGGATAAACTTGCAGATATAATGAAATTAATTTTACTAAATGTGATATTGTAGGATCAATTTTTGGCAAATTCATTAATTTATTTTTAATTGTTACAGGAAAATATTTTTTTTATTTAAAATCATTAAATTGTATTATTTAATTAAATTCATCTTAATAGAATTAATATTTTACTAACAAATCTGTATGAAAGGAAAATGAGTTTGTCTCTCTGGCGTAAATACTCATAGAAAGTATACGAGCCTTCTTTGATTTATGATTATAGATATTTTACATTAAATCTTATGAAAAACATGATTTTGATAGGGTAGTTGTAGAAAAACAAAAAATTTTGAGCTACTTTTTAAAAGTAAGGAACAATTTTCTTAAAATACAAACCCTGGTTTATAGAGGAACGTTGCAAAAACGCATTCATCTTACAATTCCTTTTCTTTTTACTTTATTTTTATGTTTCTGAAAATATTTTTATTCTCCCTAAATTTTTATAAAATATTTTATTAATAGTGAAACATATGATATAGTTATAGTCAATTATAGGGTGGGAAAATATAACTATTTGTCTTTTTAATATGACCTAATTAATAAATGTTTTAAAGCTTTATTTATTATCAAGTTAACAGTAAATGTCTTACGTATCATATTTTGTCTCTTTCTTCTCAAATGTAGCAAATCGGCATATATCTTAAAGATTACAAAATTACGAAATAGGAAAAAAAAATTAACGATATTAAATTTGCATCTTTTTGTCCAACACCAACAACAATAGAGTTGATATATATATTTTGCTCCATCCAAACAATTTTCGATTATCTTTCTACCTTAACTTTATAAAATTGCTTCTAATAACAGTCCAGAGTTTACCAGATCAAAACCATTTCAGAATAATCTCTTCACATGGACTACATTCTGGCTTCTAAAATGTTTGCATCCGCTGCCTTTCTATTCCCATCCTTCCCACGATCTTACGATCACTCTCGGAGACTTATGCGGCTTTATCGTCGATGCAATTGGATCCGGAAGTTGGCTATCTCAGCGAAAGCGCAGAACCCAATCACGCATGGAATTTTGGGATTGGGGAAGAGTGCCGCTTTTAAATTCAATTGTTGTCGTCTGTGGCCATTGTGATGGATAATCTATGGAACAGTTTGCGTCGGAGAAGGGGCTATTTTCTTGGCATTAGTAAACAAGACGCGTTGGTCAATGAGAAGATTGCTTATACCACTCATTCTGTTGAAAATCGTTTCAAGGTGCCACTGCCCTTTAAAACGGGGATAGCAGCATTGTGTAGGTCGGAATATAAAGTTATTCCTTTATATCTTGATGTCACATTTAATTTTGAATGATGTCAAGTGGAATTTGGGTCTTTGTTTAAGGTAAAAATTGCCTAGCTGTCCTGCTGATCACCAGTCAGATCATTCTGTTCTTCAAACCGAATGTCGTTTGTTATCGTGCGCTCACCCTTTAATGGAAATCAGTTGTGTCTATATGATAATTCGTTTGGATAAGTATCGTGTGGATATTTTTTGAATACATTCTATGCACTATTTCACAATTTTATTTTACTTTTAAAGAAGCCTTAGTAATGATAATGAAACTGCATACGAATGATTTGACTTTTATATGTATTCTTTTCTGACCTTTTGAAGTTGCCAATAAATAAAACTGTAATTTGCTTGCCCTTTCCTTTGAATAATATGATTGTTCTTTGCTGTAGTTTATATTGTGAATAACCAACGAATAAACGAAATGATAATGATAATAAACGTTTATAAATAGGGATCAAAAATATTTCATTGCTTATTTTCAGATACTGTCCCATGCAAAATTTTTAGCTGCGGATTTTATTGTTTTTACAAAATTGTTTAAATATATTTTTAAAGGCAAAAAGAAAATCATAAATGGTAACTCGAAATGTCTCTAGTAAAAAACTCATTCCAATATTTCTTTGTTGAATTTTGTCTATATCTCTTAAAAACAAATGAGAACTCTACATTTATTGTTGTGCCTGTATATTTATATTATAGCAGGATGTTTTTAAACAACTGGAAAAATCCTCATGTTTTTTTCTTTAAAATTTAGTTTTATTTATTTACTAAGAAAACATTCATGAGATTTATACCATTTTTATCCTTTCTCAAAAATAATAAAAATATCACATTTATACATTTAATTAAATAGTTTCATATAGTAATATTTTGAACTAGTAATAAATATATTTAAGTATGTTTTTAAAATGTACGTTTACTAATAGAAAATTTAATGGTGAGAATCTAAACAAAAGTGCATAAAGAAATATCTTTCCACCATGTTTCAATTTATGAAATATGCAATAAATAAAAAGGTAATCTTAAAAGAGTTTTAATAAATAATTTTTGATGAAAAAATTTAGATCATATATCAAAAATGTTTTCATTGAATTATATTGAAACTATTTAATTAGTTATTAAAAGATGACGTCTTTAATTTTTGAATGTTGCAAATACATTGCATTTCATTTTCAATTTTTTCCCGTTTATGTAGAAAATGTTTGGTAGTTTAATTTGAAGTAATTCATATCTACAATTTCTAAATAGCAATCTTCTGATTGTTTCGAAGTACTGAAATATGAAAAAACACTTATTCATTTTTCATCTTCTCTTAATTATTAACGAAGGCCAATTGATAAAGATGAGAATCAATCTATTATTCATAAAATTAAACAGCAGTATTTCAAAGCGTATAATTTGATAATTTTTCTCCCTTCACTTTCCTCGTTGTCATCTTAAAAAAAACTAATCCTGTCATTTTTGTCTAATTCGACGGAGATTTAAGAACACAGTGTGCACGTGACGACCGAGAGGTCATGTGATTCAGCTTTTGAGAAGGAAAAATCATCTTCAACCTAAAGAGGATTATTCTGAATTTCCAAGAAGGCAGCTGCATATTAGAAAAATCAAAGATTTATTTTATTTATTTTTATTTTTCTATTTTTCACAAGAAATCAGTGTCAAAGAACTTGCCCAAGAATCAAGAGATACTGATTTCCTCTGAATTTTTTTTTTTTTATGTAACTAACGGAAAATATTTTTATTTCAGAATGAAATATATTCCAATCAAGTATTTACTCGATTTTCGATAGTACTTTTTGTATGCAAATGCATAAGTAAGGGATATATGTTTAAGATTTTATCTTAAAGGCTTTATAAAACGATAGAATTTTAGTCTATTTAAATATTAGATAATTTAAATTGAAAAAAAAAAGTTTATTTTTCTTATTTTTGATTTCTTATTTCAAATAATTTTGTGGATTGAAATATTGTATTATTGAAATATGATTAATGTTTTATTAACTTTTCATTTAATGATTTTTAATCAATTAGTAAATTGATTTCTTTCAAGAGTAATCTTTAAGGTCCAATTTTTAATGCTTTATGTATCTTTTTTGACTTAAAATTGATTTAATAGAGCAAAATTTCACGGGGTATTTATATAAAGAAAATTTTTCAAAATATTTTTTCCTGCCGTTATTCTTTTAGGAAAATAATCACGTTTGAAAGAAGTATCTAAGAAAACGCACGTTCTTCTTAACTCAATATTTTAAAGAAAATTCAACTTTTAACTGATTTATTTTTTAAAATTTTTTCAGCAACTTGCGAATGCCTTTAAATATGAACTCATTTTACAGATAATTTACACTTTTTCTTAATAATGTATCCATTTACTAGAATGTATTAAACCGTTAAACGAAGTGTGAACTTCGAACAAAAATAATACATTTTTCTTTCATAATTTCTTGTTAACATTTGTTGTCATTTAAAATTTTTTGGTTATGCTCTTACATATTATTTACAGAGGTCTAAAATAGAAATAAGATTTAATGCTCATTTTAAAAACATAGTTGGTTTATAAAAATAATTTTTTTCAAGATACAACTTACTAAAATTACAAGAAAAAAATCATTTAATATGCGCTTCCATATTGCAAATTATTTGAGCGAAATCCGACTTGTAGATAGCGGAAAAAAGTTTTACGATCATTAAGTCACAACTGATGAAATTTTTTCAGTGTTTTCTCTTTCACTGTATGCGCAATGATATGCGTACATCCTAATTTTTGTATTTTTTTCTCTACCAGGTGCGTTTTGTCTAATTTATTCTAGACTTCCCATTAACAACTAATTGGCAAAAAAATGCATTCAAAAAGTAGCGAAACTTTTGAAAAAACTTCCCTCTCCCGTAGCTAATGATCGTTAACTTTGACGATTCGATGACCGAGAAATGGTAATTCTTTTTCCCGTTTCGTATTAATAATTCTCGAACTTGCCGGTGATCTGCCTTATTTCTATTGCTGCCGTCTGAAAACTCGTAGTCGTTTCTTATCATTAATGTTAATCCAAATTTTCTACTTTCTGTATTATTTTAAAAATAGCAATTAGTTCTGTGATGAGAATATTATTTTGCTGCTTAATGCCTTAAATTATGTTTTCCGCAAAATTTATTTGCTGCTATGTTATTATTTAACTTTATCGTGATATATTATGTAAGTAAGATGTTCTGGAAAACACTATTACTATGTCTATAAAAGCTTTTGAATCTGCGAATTAGTTATTAAAATCATGCTGCTAAGCCTTTTTTAAATTGATAAACGTAATTATATGACTTCAAATGATCTAAGGTAGCAATAAGAATGTTGTTTAGTTTATTTTTATCAATTATTTACAATCTACTGATTGCCCATTTCACTACAAAAGACTCTTGTATGAGAAAGTAAGCAATATTCATATCAAAGAATAATAGAGCTCATTTTTTATATTGCTGCTATAATGCCTTGTCAATCATTGTGAAAATGATATATTTTCCGAGAATTGTGAGTACTTCCTTGTATAGACAAATGTTATCCTTGGTTTATAAGTGTATGTCAATGATTGTAAGATAGAAGAGGGAATTAGTTGGCAAATTTGCAAATCACATAAAAGTATGTGAAATAAGATACAATAATTGTCTCCTGTATACAGACGCATTAAGAAAAAATAATTAGGACTATAATATATGAAAAATATTGTTCCTCATGGTGAGCACTTTTTGATTCATATTATAATAATCGCTACCATCTTAAATTTTTATCGAGGTTATTTAACTCTGTTCAGTAAATTAATTGATGTAAAAACACATATGTTTTCTAAGTTTGGCGATAGTGTAAAAATAATACACATTTAAATGAACCAATAAAAAATATCGGTTATTTTTATAATGTTATGTTTTATTAATATGGAAGATATGATTCTACGTGGCGAATACTTTTTGAATCATATAATAGTCGTTCCCAATTTAAAATACATATGGTGGTTGTTTAAATCTTTTTTTATAAAATAAATGAAATAAAAAATATATATACTGTCGAATTCATGATGATTTAGAAATAATAAACATTATGGTGAATTATTTTTGAAAAGTAAACAGTTATTTTTAACATATACTAATACCATTTATAGTTAATCTTTTCACTTCCTTATGGCATGCTGAATAATAACTTTCTAGTTAAAAGTATCAGTAAATAATCACCTTTTTCTTCGACAGTTGTCGTAAACAATCTACGAATTAGTGGTTTCTACACAGGACTCTAATTATTTCTTTAGGAACATTTCTTGATTTGAAGCGGATGTAGCGAAATACGTATCACGATTTTAACTATTTTTACTTCCGCCTAACATTCACCCTTTGAAATGCGTCTGTTTTCAGTGGAAATATTTCAACTGAATGGCCAAAACGTTTTTTTCTTTAGCATTCAGATTTACTAAGAGAGCAAATTATCTATTTTATATTTCGCGAGAGAAACTAGTTTCCTTGTTGTCCACTTACGTTCTTGTTGCGCAATTTATTTTAAGCTGGGTTCTTGAATTAAAAATTCTAAATGCATCGGTCGGACTCAGTTTTATGGTCGAGAGGTGGATAAAATATGTGTTTACTGACAAATTAAAGCGTTATAGCAGTCATTTAGCTGTCTTCAGGTTGGCAATAATTTAGTGCAATCCTTAGACGTTTGCCGCCTTACTTAAATATTCCTATGCGGATTATTTTTATTTGAGTATTATGTTCTATGTATTAAATTAAATTTGGTTAATTTTAATGATTACATTTTTTAACTTTTAAAATACATTTTAAGCATTTTTACGGTTAGCATTCAAATGTATTTTGCATATACCCAAAACCTGTTATGTGTCTGTGAAATTTTATGAACTGCTAAGCACTTTTCTTAAGTTTTCCTCTTTTCGTTTTAAAATATTTCATAATTGAATTTTATTATTCCTTGCTACTTTCTTCTATCGTTTTTAATGTTTCGCTAATTTTTATTAAAAAAAAATAAGTCTTATATCTGAAAAATAACTCTTTATGTATTTATTGTTGCGACCTTGAATAAACCCATTTTGATCATTTCCATGCATATATCTTTAATCCAACTTCATGCATACTTTATTTTTTCCATATACTAGCTACATCATTTATGAATTATGAAATAATGTTTTTCATTTTTTAATTGATATTTAAAGACTCATTCGGTTATCCAAAGCATCTTCTCCTTTGATATCCACTACTATTTCACTGGCATTATTTAAAATAACACGTTTTGGATGTGTTCAAAAATATTATTATGAAACACTAAACACTTAAATGATTTTTTTCAATTCTGTCACTCTTGGTAATCAAAAATTTTCTAAGATGCAACAGATTGTGCTATTACATTTTAAACAATCATTAAATGCCGAAACTCTTATATGATAATAACAAGTTTACTACACCTGCAAGTATTTCCAAATTCTAGTGTAACAACTTTACTAAGTAAATAAATGCACTTTTCTATATAAAACACACAAGTCTGCCACTACACCAATTATATCTTCCATTAAATTCTGGAATATTTCCTTTAATCCTCATTTAACTATATTTTAATGGAATGTGTCCACGTCTCAGAAATTAGACTGAGTTACCTAATTATTATACTTTGACTGAAAAAGAAACGCAAGCCAAAAATAACAATGATAATTAATCCACTTGCTAAAACCAATGAATTACATTTTCTACCCCATTTATTAAAATTCCTCGCACTATCCCCAAAGTTGAGGAAATATTTTCTCTCTTTTTGACAACAGATGCTTCCCGGGGTAGGTTGCCAAGGAGCCAGCAGAGAACCCTCCCGAATGATTATGAATGAATTTTCTCTATCAAGACCACCGCCCTGCATTGGACTCGACAGACTTGCAACTGTAATTAACGTCTTAGAAGGCTGGTGGGGTTGTGGTACACAAAATGCGTTGCGCACATCGGAGTAGGAAGCCGACGCTTAATGAGAACTCTGCTGGTTTCAATCCTTTGGGGCAACATGGATATGCATTTTGCATTGTGCTGGCATTCATTGACTGGAGACAAATATTGTGACATTCCATGGGCCAAGAGATGTTATGGGGCATGGTGGATTGGTTAATGTTTATTGTGCTGGCAAACTGAATGATAAGAGATCTACAATTGTTTAAATTGGATCTAGTAACACTGTTTTGTCTGAAAAATAAATGTTTATTTTTCATATAATTTCTATTGCAATTAATGATTTTCTGGTAGGTACCTTTGTTTACTATTCCATTTTTTAGATTTTCTTAAATAAATTTAATTTATATATGTATTTTTTAAAAATGAATAAAGTTGATATTTTAGATTTTTAAATATTGGGATGATTTAACATTTTTCTCATAGTTTGCACCCTAAGATGATTAAAGACAGTATTCCAATATTAGATTTTTCTAAGTGTATCCTTTTTTAAGATAAATTTTATTTTTTTCTAGATTTAATGAGGAATTGTGAATAAATAATTATGATTTAGTTGCGAATGTGATAAGGTTTTGTTTACTACATTAGTTATTCAAACTGAATAAAGTTTAGTTAATATAGGTTTGAAATTTGTATCATTTAATCATTTACCATTTGATGTTCCTATAAAAGAGATTGATTTATTACTAAAATGATAAAATTTGTTACTTCTTGAAAAATTTGTTCTGATTGAATTTTATATCCGATAATTTTTATTAAATACATTTAATTTTTTTGTTTAGTTTGGTAATTGTTAGAGATAGAAAAATACTCACATAAATAAGACTTTCAAACATGTATTCAGCGATTTTACATGTAGATCTTAAATATTTCTTGCTTCACATTAATTTTTTTCTATTTATGTAGAAAAGTATAGCACTAAAAGAGACTGCACATAAACACAGAAAGATTTATAAATGCGATGCTTTAGATTAGAAGATATATTTTATTGTAGCGAATGTATCATATGACTCAATCTTTTTATTTTAAAAAATATACAAGAATAAAATATTTTTAATCGAATAAAAAATTCATTAAATATCCTGTAAAAATGTGTTTTATGTAAATAAATATTTAAGAATTTTTCTAAGAATATCAAAGAAATATCTAAGAATTTGTATAAACGTTGCTAAATTTTTAAAAATTAATATTCTTAACAAAAATAATTACATTTTATATTGAGTAATTTTAAAAGAATGGAAACGTTTCCGAATGTTTTATTATTCCTACTGACTACGATTTTAAAATAAAAGAGTTCTATTAAAATTTCGAAATACCATTCCGCAAAAAAATTTCAAATGCGAAGCAGGCAACCATCTGAACTCTATTAAAACTCGGTGATTCGTAATCTCTTTGGGCAAATCCTAGTCTTAAGCTCCTATTTCTCTGTGTCCTCATCATTCCGAACTTTTAATCAATTTTATTTACCATTCCTTCGTTTGAAGTTCTCTCTCTAGATTACGCGTACTGTGTCGACATGTTTCCCTTACAAAATGTGAACGAAATCCCTGGATGTAAGTGCTACAACACCGTCGCATTAATGTCGGATAAAACCGTTATTTCCTGCGCAGCGGTGACATCGGAAACAACTTTAGGAGGAGAAACGATTTCGGATTTCGGCCTTTTTCTCTGGAATTTCCGGAACTCCCGGAATCGGAATTTTATAACCCTTATTGTTTCCTTGGCAACGATTTCCTATATGTAACATTTCTCTCGCTCTGGACAAAGGGTTTCGTCTTTTTTGATGGGTTCGCTCTCTGCGCTTAGCAGAATTTTATTAAATTGCAAGGATTAAACGAATGTTTTTTCCGCTGTCTCATTTGTTGTCCAGTTTCGAGGAAGTACTTGAGGTTTTTATTTATTTATTTTATTCTTGAAACAGACTGAATGTTTGCGAGATATGCTTTGAGGTTTATTGAATTCCTTTGATTGTTAAAGGAGAAAAAAAACCGATGTTATTGGTTCAGGAAGGAGTCTTGTTTTTCTGCTCAATTGCATCGATATTTTTCTTTCAAAGCAAACAAATATGTAATTTCGTATATAATTATTTCATTAAATGGCAAAAATTAATTTTTTAATGCTGATTAATAAATAAAAGCTTGAATTTTTTTATAATTCAATTCAGTAAAGTTCTAAAGCAGCACTTTATTGTATTGGGACGATTCTTTTTTGTAGCATTTTTTTCCTAGTTCAAATTACTTACATAATTTTAAAAAATGCAATTTTCTAAATAGATATTGTTAATACAGGCGTTTAAAATTGCTCAGTTGTTCTAGCTCGTGCATGGAAATTACTTATTACCATTCATGTTATCCAGTACTTATTACAACAATGTGACTTAAGAATTAAAATATTGTAAGATAGAAAATTTGAACTAAATTTGTAAAAAATTTTGAAATAAATTAAGCCGTAAGTGAAATATATTAATATATTTAATTCTAATATGTTTAAACCGGCTGTAATATAAAAACAGGTATGGGCACATTTTCATATTAATGTTTTAGCAATCATGTACATTACATAAATTCTTCTGCATTTATTTTTTTCACCTTTATTTTCCAACAATATTCGTTAACATTAGTAATATTGCAACTAATATATCGCTGTGTACGGTTTAAATAAATCATTGCATATAAATTATTATCAATTTCACTTATCAAGTACCCTGTCAATATGACATGCTATATAACAAGTAATAGAAAGCCAGCTATATATATATATATATATAACGCTTACGTGGACGCAAACTCATTTTAAAAGATGGTTTTTGTTAATTTAGCAGCATCCCGCACTTTTAGTTTATATTCATGCCTGCTTTAGAAACACATCTTTTTAGTTGGATATTACTAAAAAATTCGAGTAATTTCCATTAAAACCACATCAAAAATGATAAGTCAGGAAAATGAAATTGTGTAAGAATCATTCATTAGAAGATTCATTTAGAATAAAAGATATAGAAGTAGAAACTTTTTTGTGTACGAAGGGTAGTTGACAAACTGCAGAGGCATCGCTTGGTTTTGTCGAAAATTTATTTTTCCACTTTGAGATATAACTAACCTCTTAGAACTTTCTGCCATTACTTTTCAAATATTATTTGAAACAATGTAATAAAAATTAATTTGATATTTTTTAGATATTATATTATTGTTTTATGATATATATAGTTCATGAAAGTTGATTTAAAGACTGAATTAATTTTACTGATATTCGATGTCGTCTGCGATCATTTCAACCTTATTAGAATGCCCGCTAATTCTCATGAAATACATCTTATAAAAGAGAGAATAGAAAAAATATTTTTTTTTAATCTTAAAATTTCATATTTTTGTTTTTTAGTATTTACACATATCTCTAAGCTACCAGAAAATTTCAATTTATGAAATTGATTACTTATTTATTAGTAACTGATAAAAACTATTATTATTAGCTTACGAAGTTTGAAATTAGAAATATATTAATAAAGACGACATTCAAAATATTTTGAATTTTATCTTTAATAACATATTTCTAATGGTTTATTATTAAATGAAAAATATCAGTTCATAGCGTGTGAGCAATGCGAGTTGGCAGTACATAATGTTCCCAGAAGAATCTTACTATTCTTAGGGGTTGACGAATGGAACGAACATAGTGTGTAACACCGTAGTCATTACAAAATTCAGCTTTTTCATGGATGATCCTATTTTTACATGATTTGTATTATATTGCATACTTTTAATGCAAAATTAATTAACTTTAGAGTAAAAATAATTTATAAAAGGAAAACAATAAACTTACCGGAGGTATTATTAACACTCATTATTAAATAAATGTAGTTAAGCGACATTTTTGTAGTTATTAAATTAATATATTATTGAAAACACGTTTTTTTTCTTTTTTATGAAAGGGAAATAAAATGATAATTGGGAATTAATTTCAAAACATTAACCATTTTTATTTCCACTTTTTTGCATTTAACTAAATTGTTTAACCTCGCAACTTCCTTTATTTTCACTTATGAATCTCGCACCTGAACACCCACGTCATGAATTCTCATTTCATCGTTAATGAACCAAACACAAGCTGCTTTACTCTTCGATGGTGTTTTCCTAACTTTTCACGCTAAACCATACTTCCATTAAAGGGCCAGTGACCTTTTTTAACCCTTTCAATTCGCTTTCGTTTGAATCTCGTCTGGTTTCGATAAAGATCGGGCATGCAGGATCAAATGCTGAATGTCCTGGGAACTTCTCAAACAAAAAAGCTCTTTCACTCACTTCACCGGAAGGCGAGGTGGGATGTACAAGTCATTCATGTCTGGAAATCTTTTCTCTTCATCATTTTCACGCTATATTTCCAAGTTTTAGTGCTTTCTTTGCCCTTTTTTTGCATTGTTAAATCGGTGCATGTCATTCGTTTCCGGAATGCTGTGGTTCAAAATATTTACATTTCCTTTCAATAGAAAAAATGCCTACTTCGGTTTCCAATACATTCATTGACCTCTCCCCAGGGTCGATGTCACACCAACGTCGACTTCCTTGCTTCATGGTTTCTCTTCTGAAAAAGAATGTATTTTCATAAATTGAATTACAGTAACGGAATTGTGAATTTTAAATTGGAAACGTTGCTCCATGTAGTTAGAATAATATAGGAAGGGATTCCACCAGTTTTCTAATTTCAAAGATTAACTAAGCAGAAAAATGCAGGTCTGTTAATTACAAGACTGATAAATTTTATACATAATTTTTACATAGATTTACTGAGTTAGATTTTTTTTATATGTAAATAAATCTCATATTTTTTTTGTCATTCTTTTCACAGTATTTCACTTTTGGATCGGATATTATTAAAATTTCCAATTTTTTTTAAGTGGGAAAATTATATGCTTAACCCTTAAATATCTGACTTTTTAAATAGATTTTTTACAAAAATACGTATTTGTTTTGAATAGCTATATATAATTTAAGAAAATCATTCTAAAATTTTTAAATTATTTTTTTATGAAATTTAAAAAAAAAATAGGGCAAATGGTTACATTATTATTTAAAACATATCTCAATGTCACAAATCGTATTATAACAATTCTGCAATAACAATAAAAGTTCCTTTTTGTCAATATATATTTCTACAATGGAAAAATAGATATTTTGATAGTATATTTAATGGTAGAATTATTCATACAACAGTCTTCCCTGTATTTTTTTATATTTCTTGCATAAATCGAATTCTAAAATTGTCATTGCTTTGTGCAGGTCTTTTCTACAAATGTTTATTAAAAAACATTTAAAAAAGGGTTTCCATTGTTGTCCTTTTGAACAGTCTGTCATGTGAGCAACGTTTGATTGGAAATAAAACTCTGCAGCTAAATGTCACACGATGTACTATAATGTGTAGAATGTGCTAAAGCCATTTTTATCAGAATAAAAATCCTCATTTTAAATGTTTGGGATGAAAAATGAACCCAGTAGTTTAGAAATAATATAATGGATCATAAATACATAAATTCAAACATTAATAGACAAAGTTCGAAAAGATTTGAAGATCCAGATATTATATATCATAAAATATACTCTTTCGGCAAAGAAGGGAAAAAGATCTTTTGGTTCCCACATTTTTTCTCTCTTTCACTCTTTTTCTCTTTTTTTATTTTAATACAAGAAATTCAGGATTAAAGCGATTATTTTATAGAAAAATTAAACGACCAGCTGTGAATTGCTTGTTTTTCTAGAAAAAATATGATGCCAACTGGAATTCTATATGACTGCTTCATATACCAAAACTTGATGTTCCTGGACACGTCACAAAATTTCACCACTGTCGAACGAATACATTCAAAATTTAAAAAATAAAACGCTTTTACTATGATATTTTATAAAATTTTTGAATTTCAAGTATCAGAATTGGCATATATTTACAATGCCTTTTTGACAAAGCAAGACAATTAGATATTCTCATTGTAAAAAAGATAGCATTTTAACATGAATTGGGCAAAACAAATATTATCTTCGCTTTCCAATAAATTATGGGAGCAAAAAATATGGAAAGAAAAAGAAATGCATTATAATGGCATATAATAATAATTTTGATATGAAATAATAATAATCGAAATATAAAAAGCTGTTTTAAAATCCTAATATAAGAGAGTACTCATTCACATTGTGCTGTGACCGAATATTTCTAGCGTCAAATATAACATCGCTGTGGATTTCATAATGGTAATGAAGTTATGTATTAGATATCCCGTTATTAGGAATTGATTTCATTATTTAATCGCGGCCCGTCAAAATATCGATAATTATCTCATTGGCATTAGTTAATTTTTCATTTCTTCTCTGCGTATAAAAACTTTTAAAATAATTTGACTTCAGAAATATGAGGTACAGTTGTCGCTTGAAAAACACTTAAAGTAAAACACAAATAATTTTTTATAAAAACCTACAAACATATGATTTAAATCTTGTTAAATTTTCCGCAACTACCAACATTTTTTCAACCAACTACACTGAGTTACCATATTTATTGTTCTGTCTGTCATTTGGTGCCAAATGAAGGCGAAGTCAAAGGTGAAAAAAAAATCTGAAACGTGATTCACGAGGTCCAACACCTAGTTAAAAAAAAGTACAGAATACCGTCTAAAACGAGGGGCAACAAAAACGTTTCATTCACAGTTGAGATTTCATGGCTAATAATCCTTTGTTGTTATTGAACCAGCGTCTGACCACTTTTTGCTTTTCAGAAAGTCAACCACCGAATATGTTGAGTCATCTTTAATGAGCTTTTGTTCTTGTGTCTAGGATTTCCTTGTGGCCTTGAAGAAGTCTTTCTTGCTCAGACTTTTTTGTTTAGATAAAAACCATTATCCTTTCTTTCCTACCGTCCCTTGGAACATCATAATTTTATTGCTCAAACAATCTTCGTTTTTTGCATTAATGCCACCAGAAGATGCTTTCAGAATGAAGACACTGCGAAAGAATTATTTAAAGGCCCGATGTAAAGAAAAATGAGTTTCATGAATGATTATATAATTTCGAAACAATAAGACTTTCGTCTATTCTCAGCGTTAAATTGCTCTTTAGGTGATTTATTAAACGTCTTAAGAAGCATTATTTATGATTTTGCTGGGGATTGATTTCATGTTTAGGGCAGTTTAGAGCGTTGGTTCCTAACAATGCGTTTAATATTTTCTGAACTTTAATTATTTTGTGCAAATGAAGATGTAGAATTCTGGGTGCGATTTCTTCTTTAATTAAAACGTTTATAATTTCTATAGCATTCAGTTTTGTGTAAATATATTAAAACT
Organism: Argiope trifasciata; assembly: GCA_026543055.1. Classification (NCBI taxonomy): domain Eukaryota; kingdom Metazoa; phylum Arthropoda; class Arachnida; order Araneae; family Araneidae; genus Argiope; species Argiope trifasciata. The sequence continues at coordinate 1,187,175 of JAPMOQ010065000.1, read as the reverse complement.
TTTATAAGAGCAATTTTTGTTTATATATAAATTTATTTCCTATATCTCGGAAACGATTTTTACGGTTTGAATCAAATTTTATATTTAGATAAGATTTTGCTTTTAAAGTTTTATCAATATGGATGGGAGGAAGCAATTCTATTTTTTGAAAGAAAGCAATTCTACTCACACACACATACATTTTTTATAGCAACATATAAGAGATTTTTTTTTGCAAGCTATTAGAGAGTCATGCTGATAATACCATATAGCGGTATCTCGGACCCGATTTCATCATGATAAAACTGAGTGTAAGTTCAAAAGTGTAAATATTGATAGATAAACTGTAAAATGGAAATTTCATATTATAGCAGATTGTTTCAAATAACATGCTAAACGAAGTGGATTATGATTTTTTATTTATTTAAATGACCAGTTCATAGTAGATAAGATTGAAACATATTCATATGTGTCAATGTGTGATTCGTATCCAAATACTATCTCCGAAAAAAAAAGTTTGATTGAAAATAAAATGCCGAAGCTCGGTCTTTCACATATTATTAATTTAAATGTTTATGATGATGAAAAATGTGGATTTTATTTATTTCCACAACTGCAAATTATGATGTACTGCTTTTTCAAGAAATTGTTCTTTGAATATATTCAGCTTTTACGTTTTTTGGCACTTAATATATTTTTCAAGAATGAATTTAATAGTGAAGTTGTGCCAAATCGAAATTGATGGAAATAATATGATTATTTCTATTAATATTTTTATCTACAAATGACTTAGCACATGTTACTGCTGATATACATCATATCTTGGCCCCCATTTGCATTAAAATGTTTGTTTATTTATTTACTTTTTTAAAAGCCTTCGCTGAAAAAATAAACAGTTGCTACTTATGGATTCAATAAAAAATAATTGCTTTTTCCTATTTATTCGTTCGGTGTTTTTTTCAATTTCAACATAGTTCTGTATGATTAGTATTTCTTTACTGAAATCTCTCTTATCCTTTATACTTTTTATTACAATTTTGTGTAGATACGCTGCTAAAATGTCCTAGAGCAAGTACATAGAATCAGAATGAATCATTCTTTATTGTTCGAAAATACGCGAAGAAACGACGCTTTTAAAAATGCTCCCTAAGCAAATGCATATGCAGCTTTTCAAATATTTCACTGAAACTTCAATTGATTTGATTTTATATCTACATACATGCTTTAGGATATAAATAATCTATCGATAGCATCTAAAAAGGATTCCGTGCTTCGGTGTAAGAAATATAGAGGAATATATTCCAATCTTTAGAAATCGTTTGCATTTTTTCATATTTTCCATTAACCTGAATCAAACGTTGCCCTTCCTCAGGTGTGAGCAGGTAGAGATGGAAGGCGTTAGCCCGTGGCGTTTCTAATACACTCTCCGTAATGGAAGCGGGGATTAAAAAAAAATCAAACCAACACGAACACGTGTCGATAAGATGCACTTAGGAATAAAAAGTAAACAAATCATAACTGAAAACATTCCTCGTGTTGAAAAACATGATGGGGGAAAAAAGATGAATAAAAATATTGTATGGGAAAGAAAAAATAATAATAAAAAGTTGCTCTACTGATAGAGTTGGGAGCTGACGAGTCCCGAGTCCAAAAATGGGCACGCCAAGGACTTTTCGGGAGGTCCCGTATGAGTCATTGCTTTCAGAGAGAGGAAGGATAAACCTCGATGTGCAGAATATAAGATGAAGAGATTTAGGGTTGCCACATTTGGCTGAAAAGCGTAAAAAATGCGCTTCCACATTGATCAAACTGGCTTAATTATTAAACCTGATCATGAGTTTAAATGAATCAAGTTGAGAATAAAAATATGAGGTTTTTGTTTCAAATTTATCCTACTAAATTGTAATATTATTAATAAAATTTTATTGCATAATTATATATTTATACTGAAAAAAAATAAATTAATTATAAACTATTAATTTTTTGCCAGTTGTATTTGAATGAATTTATTAAATGCTTTGTCCAAATTAAGCAAGTCTGTAATTTCATAAATTATATTTTTTACAATTTGTACGGAAACTTAATTTAGGTAGATATGCTTCATTTTGTTGAGTTGTTGTTTAGAAAGAGTTAATTCATAAGAATTCTTGATTTCTTGAACATGACTTAAAAGTTGTGTTATTTAATTATTGTTTACTTAATTATGTCTTTCATTTTTTATTTGGCTGAATAATAATTTATCGTAGGTTGATTTAATAACTGCTGCATTAAAATAATATTATTAATTCCATATGCTAATTATTTCACTGTTTTTGAATTGCGTTGGTACTTAACATTCGAGTTTAAATTTAATTCGTAATAATTAGTGAAATAAAAAAAACATCACTTATACAAATAAAAAGAAGCATTGACTACTGTACATTTGGCGACTTCTCGTTGATCTTGGTGGAATAAATCTAATGCTAGATTTCGTGATTAGGAGGAATATTTAAATAAAAGAATCCTGGTTTTATTTTTCTTTCTTTTTTTTACTCAATTCTCTTTCCCCCACACCTCCTCTTTGCATGTTATCAACCCTGCTGTACGTTCCTGTCGGAGACTCAAATAAATTAGCAGTAGACCTTTATCTGTGGTCCTGGCCGATAGAAATCACCATCCTTTGCCAGAGTGCCATTCAGATCCCTCTCTTGTAGATTGGCCGTATCTTGATGACGTCATTCTCTCCGGTCGATGTGTAGGTAATAATCACTGTTCCGGACAGTGAGCTTTGCATCCTTTTGTCCACGATGTACTGAGTGATTCGTTCATTGCCATGGTTGTTTGATTCTTTACATATGATGCTGCCACATGCTGTTCTAATGCAGTTATTGATAATGGAAACATAATGCGGGCTGTGATTTGTATATCGTCTGCGGGGTTACATCTGATAACCTGTAATGAAGGGTTCTGGTTTGAAAGTAATGTTCTGTAAGTACTTGAGGAGGTACCTGGCGTTTGCTGAGCTTTCTCTGATTATGATCATTATATCCTTTATCGTCGTGATCTGAGGATAATGACGTTTAGTACCGTATCGAGAAGGTTTAGTTAAAATTTAAAAATTATTATGCAACGTCGAGTATTATTATTTTTTAATAGAGTGGTCGGAAGTCAGGTTAAGTTCTCGAAGGAATTGTAGCCATTTACACATTTCAAGTTAATAATTTTTTGTGTATTAGCGACATTTTGAAACAAAATTAAATATGATTTAATATTCTTCGATTAAAGTCACAGTGAAGAATAGAAATTTTTCTTGCATTTTAAATTATCCACTATAAACGTACTTGTATGTGTATGTATTGGTTATTTTTGTTTATTAACTATCAAATACATTTTAAATATATTTTTATTAATGTATTATTATTAATGTAATGTTGAAATTGAAGTATTGAATGAAGATATTTTGTATATGAGGTTCACAAAGTAAAGTTATAAAAACAATTGAATTACCCAATGATAAAACTTAACAGTTGCAGCCCAATGTAGTTTCCAGTAATTTGTTTGAGTAATGTTTAATCGCTATATGTTTATCAGATAATAATGAAATTATGATTTCCGTCTATTACAAATTTTCAGTACGATTAATTATATTTAACTATTCTTGACGAAGCACACATAATGGCAGGTTTAATAAAGGAGTTGTTTTTGTGACGTTTGGGTATGAAAAATCTTATACTATAATACGAGGAATGGTTGCCAAGTCGAAAATCGCCCCAGAATTAATAAACTCCGGTAAACTTGGGGGTCTGGGGTTTTTGGCCACGAGGAATCGATTGGCGCCGGTTTTGAAGCGCTACGTTCGAGCAGTTCGGAGTTACAGATAGGATATTTTCAAACTTTATTAGTTCGCCATAATGGCTATAGATGGCAGCACTTAAATTTTCTTTGTCAACTTCAATCTTTACACTGCTCACTTTGTACCATTTCTTTAATTGTATAATTTTTTGTTATCAATTACATTTTATTTCACATGACTTTTCAAACTTTACCTTTGTATAGAATAGTTCCCTTTCCAAACTCTAACTTTGTTTAGAATAGGTTACAATGGTGCACTTTAACCGGTTATCTTTTCACCAATGGTTTCACAAACTTTCTTATGGCATGTATTGTTTTGATAAATCACAATTGAAAATTTAAATCTTCGAGTTAGCTTCCATACCTGTTTTCTCCTAGCGGAGCTCGGTCACCCGCTGGTGTATCTAAATATAAAAGCTCTAAACATAATATTATTTTACATTGATAAATTAAAAAAAAATTAATGAAGTTTAACAACTACTATAGCTGAATATTGAAGCAGAGAAGTTGCCATTTTTCATGGTATCAATACAGAAGAACTTCGTGCAACTTTTCACGAGACAAAAATGCTGAAACGAAAAAATATTGGTAAATTTTTGAAGAAATTGAATTTTTAGATTACTTCCGCGAACGAGGAACTGCTTGTTTATTATGTTGTAAAAAATTCAAAATATTTTTCCTTGTTTTCTCCTTTCCCTTGTATTTTATATTACCTTATTTTGGAAGTTTGCTTTCAAATGTAGGGAAATACTATTTTACACATTTGTATAATTTAGTATCCAATCTTGCATAAGAGATTCAAATTTTGTCCCGAAATCAATATTTTTATGTCTTCGGAAAAATCATGATAACACATCCATTTCTAAAATAAAGTCACCCCAATGTGGAAAGGGAACTTACGGTCGCCGACATCGCCCCCTTAATATGGGGAAAATGCGATTCCCAAGGGCTATTTTTGTCCTTGAGACCTTCTTTTGTTGCTATTGGAATTAATAATTCATAAGACCCGAACGCTTTGAATATCTTTTGCCTTCGGATTCTACATCCAGAATATAAAAAAATTGAAGGGCGAAGGCAGCTCTACAACTCAACTCCCCTTCATCTGCTTGCCGGTGAATGAGAGAGCGTATGACAGGCATTACCGTTAAAAGCAGGATGCACGACGGTTTGACGTTTTTATTCGATTTTCGTGTTTCTAACTAAACGGAATTCATCACTGACAGCACTGCTTTCTTCTCTCCTAGTTTTCCCGAGTAGTGATTATTTAAATGCGGATTTATTTTTGCTGTTTATTGTTATGTAAATTTGTTCAGGATTTTGGTTATATAGGTTTCGTGTTGGATAATGGTGGTTGTTATGAATATTTTTAGGTTCCTTTTTTCTTTCTGTTGTGCTCTGACTTGCTTGGTTGATGGTATGTGGTGATGCATACATTTTTTTCACGGTGGGATAGAAACTCGTTGTTCAAATTGGTCGCCACACGCGGTTTTAAACTGAAAATTGCTTGTATATAGGCCTTTTTATAACCGAGATTTCGAAAGTTTGTCGGATTTATCGTAAAATATATGGTTGTTTGTTATTTTTCTTTGCAATAAACCGCCGAAGAAGTTTTGAAAACGATCCTCATCTTAAATTGTCTATGTTAGCACTGTTTATGCATGCAGGTACCCATGGTCATAAAAACAATTTTTTCTTTTAAATTTAGTTTCCGTTGTAAAGCGATATGCAGAAATGCTATCTTGAGTGCATATATTTTAGTAGAATGAAATTGTTTGAAAATTGCCTCTGTTTTACTGTGTTATCTTGCGTATCCTATGTATTATTAGAGATATTCATGTAAAAGATTGATGGCTCATATTTTTGTGCAAACCTTCTACCGTGATTCCTAAATCCATTACTGAATTTTCACGTCCTTAATTTTTTGCATTCTTAAATAAATCCATCATCATTCCATTATTAATGAAATCCATGGGTTTTTTTTCATAATGAATATTGTAAATTTTTCCTTCTTATTTAAACGTGAATAAACTTATTTATTTATTAATGAAATGATATTTTTTCTTACTCCTTGACCAATATTCAACGAGTTTGCATAAAAAATAGTTTGCTAAAATGCAGGTATTTTTTGTCGAATAAGTTTCGTTGATTAGTTCTTAATTTAAAAAGAAAATTTAATAAAGAATAATCGAAACATTTGATTATCTTATAAGACACTAAATGAATGAAATTGAAGACGTGCATTTCCTTACGTGGTTAGAGACATAAAGTTAAAAGTGACTTCATTGTTATTTTATTTTTTGTGCTTTTGTAAACATAATTGGAATTTATTTTGGGAATTCAGTATATTCTGGTAATATTTAATTACCATATATATGAAAAATTATTGTACTAAAAATGCTTAATGTTAAAAAATTAAATGTTGGAAATGTGTTATAAAAAACCTAAACTCATTTAACGAGTACTTACCTGATTTATATATTATAGAATGACAGTAACATTAATAAATGTTAGAATTTAAAAAATAAAAGGGAAGAATACAGTACGAATTACAACGCGAAATATGTAGAAATTAACTGGAGAGTTATATATTTTTCTCAATCATAGATTCAGAGATGTGAAGTCAATAAAGTCATAAATAGCAACAAAACTTTGAAAAGGTATGAATACGTTATATGCATATATTCATACTTAGACTTTTACCACATACTGCTTCAAGTATTAGCTCAAGTACTTAGTATATAATAGAGTTTGAGGACAAAAAAAAAAAATGCGAGATAATCTCAGCTAATGTACAACGTGAAGTCATTTTGATTTCTGTCTCCAGTTGCAAGCTAAAATTAATTTCACAGTTTTATAGTTGCTTATGAGTTTGATCTGTATATCAAAAATGCATGTTAATAATTTACAGAAAAAAAATTCGTACGAAGGATTTTAATATTCCTATCATATCAATTCATGTATAAATAATGACTTTTATCTATTGGAGCACTGATAAGACAAAATAAGTATAAGCATGAAAATGAATAATTCATCTTTCATCAAAGTTAAGAAGATTGATGAAATCTTCATGAGATATTACTTAATAGATGATGATATGAAGATTAAAAAGAAATTAGCGCTGAAAGATGTTATGAAGTGTTAAACTTTGAGGAATGCCAAGCTGCTTAAAGCTGCTTGTTCATAAAAAAAGGAAGAAGCTAAGATCTGCAATGGAGAAAGATGGTAGCATAGTATGGAAGGCAATACAGTGAATGAAAAACTTTCTTTTTTTAACTAAAGGAATACTTTCTGTGATTTATACTTAGTTCAGTTGCTGTAATTTATCTTCTAGTTTTCTGTTTGTCTGACCCCGAGCTTCGTCATATACAGTGTCAAATATTTTTTTCTGCCGTTCTTGCTTCCAGTATTGAGAAACGGAAATTCATCACTAGGTTATAATGCACATCAAAACTCGATTTTTCGAGAAATGGAAATGAGTATCAAGAAATGATTTTGAATGTACGTATTTGTATATTTTAGAACAGTCAAAAGTTTTGTCATATAGAACGATTTCGATATTATTTTTGTTGGAATAATATCTATATAATGATTATAAATTAATAATTTTCTGTTATGTTTACGTAAACATTTATTGACAGACAGAAATGTCAAAAAGTCGCTATATTTTCAGTTTTCTTACTCAAAAATCTATTGTTTGTTTCAATTCTGATATTTATCATAATAATCAATAGTTGACATTCATATTAAAACACAAAAAATACTGAAAAATCTTGAAAAATATCTCTTGACATTGCGTTTTTTCAATTTATAAAATATGAAATAAATCTTTAATTTTTCACTAATCTAATTGGTTATTGGTATATGTGGTCTGAAAAGTTGCTCAAAATAATACAGGAAAAGTTGTGCTAATTTTTTTGCATATGCCATGTGACAATTTTGCAAAAGCATACTTACTGTATTATTGAAATACCTGAATTTGAACTTTGCTATGAGTAATAATTAGAATGATTTCCGGCGACGGTCTGATTTAGGGGTAGCGTGCCTTCCTCGTGATCTAGACGCCCTGGTTAGGACATAGCTGCTTTTTCCTGTGTGTTCTATCTATGAGGTATGCGAAAGAACCCCTCCCCCCCACCTCCGGTTGAAAGAGATTGTGCAACCGATTGTGTGAAGCAGTGTTCAAACGACTCGTAATTATTCAGACGGGGCACGCTTTCCCCTGTTTCCCCTCTCTTGCAGTTTCCTGGGATGTTTTAAAGCCTGTCTGGTTTACCAATAATTTGTTGGTAAAACGCATAAACAGCAAAGCGTTCCAGAAAACCGCAAGAGAAAGTCAATAGGGAAGCGCATGCCTCTTTTGCTTCTGCGCTAGGGTACTCAAGAGACTTGATCCCCAGAAGGTACTGCACAAAACCGGACTTATATCGGCCTGAGTATCATAAATGCATAAGTAACAACAACAGTATGATTTATGAGAAGGTGAAATTCAACCTCCAATTATGAAGGTTACAGTGTTCGCTCCTAATTTATTTATTCTTTGTTGCAGATATCATTTATGATATTCTTCTACTTTTAAGAAATTTTAGAAGTCAAAAATACATTAATGAGTAAAATTAGAGGGATTCTTTTGGAATACAAAACATTATTTTAAGGTATTGTAATGAACTTTTCTTGATAGTTAATATCTTCTGACTTTAAATACGACGCTTTAATTATCATGTCTCTCTATTGTGTTTCAACATCGGACGTGATCGGACACTCAAATATATATATATATATATATATATATATATATATATATATATAACATGTAATAGTTTATAGCTGGGTAAGTAAAGCAAACAAATGAATCTTTATATTAAATATGTGGATCAAGCTAAAACCCCTATCATTGTTGACCTTTTAATTAAAGTATATTTTTTCTCTTTCAGGAAAAATTCCTGCAAAGGTGACAAAGGCCTGGATGTGGTTGATACGGATTCTGAGTACAGCAACGATGCTATTGCCACTCGAAGTCAGGCCAAAATGTCACTTCTAGGCAGCACTTCCTTCTGTTGCGCCTCTGGTCAGAAAGAGGATTACATTCCAGATGCCAGGATACTGCCTGCTTCGAAACCGCCCAAAAAACGACCACCAAACATCTCCGTGAAGAAGGAGTGCGATCCGTCCACACCGAAAACACCGCTCTTGACCTCCGGGAAAGGGCTGCTGGTGAAGAGCAAAAAGGGCAAGATTAATCAAGACGGTACTGATGGTAAGATTTCAGTAATCAATCCATAAATATTAAAAGAAAATTACTACCTGCTTTTGTGTGCCGTGCTAGAAACATATTAGTCATTTAAGTTGAAAGAGATTGGAACCTCTGATCCGAAATATCGTAGCATGATAATGATTCAGACTTCATTCTTCAATTATTATTTTATTTTTAAAATGTACTTGTTAACAACATACCAGCAACTGCAGCACACACACACTAATGTATTCAATATTATAACAACGCGTGCGATTATAAATTCACTAATCTAAACAAGAAAGTATTATTGTAAAATATGCTTTTAAAATGTTATGAAAATTGAGAAAAAAAGTTATAAGGGAATTAAACTGATATCACTGAAAAACTTATTTTCTTTAATATTTAGTAGAATTAAAATATTTTTTCACAATAATATTCTTTAAAGTTGTTGCTTCATTAAAGAACTTATTTAAAAATCCAGTTTAAATTATAAAAGTTTTCTTAGTAAATATTTACTAAGAGCATATGTAAAGTCTCGAGGAAAAAAGATTAAAATTTAAAAAACTCAAAACAAATCACATTAATGTCCACAAAATAATATTTCCGCTCTTCTTCGAACCAAGAACTGCTTATCATCAAATTCCTGGAGCATTCAGCAACAACCTATATTTAGTGGCACCGTCAAATATAAACAATTTAAAAAAAATCCATACTATGGTGTGCCATGTTGTTACATGGCAGGACCAGCCCCAAAAAATGATGAAGTGGAGGATCTGAAGAAGTTATAATTTTAAATTTTGTGTTACCCTTCCGCATAACCCAGATTCATCCTCCTGTAATTTCCACATATATTTTAATTTTTGAAAATACTGTAGTAACAATAGTTTCGATTAAAGTCTTGAAGTGCATGCGCAGTTTGTTAAAACAGCAGCTAAGTCATTTATATGAGCCTACATGTTCGAGACGCGATTCCACCGAAGAACCGTCCTGTGAGGGGGTCTCTTGTACGTTTAATCTGTCAGGCCAAACGTCCTCCCGTTGGTGTGGCGTGGCGTGGAGAGGGTGTGCCAGTTCAGGTGTCGTCCTCGTCACCTGACCGTGGTTCAAAATGACGAGGTCCGTCCCTGAATAGCCCTCGTGTTGCTTTAAAAACGGGACATTAATATAATTAAAACTAAAAAAAACTAAAAATGAGCCTACATGTCAGTTTGTTGCTAATGTTACATTGGAGTAATGGAGTAAGTTTATTATTAAGTACTTATAAACTTCGTAAATAATTATAAATATCTATGCTTCATTTTTTATTCATTGCTCTTATCTAACAGCTTGTTATTACTTTAATTATAAAATATTTAATTCTAAAATCAGGAATACTAATGTTTGAGGGAATAAGTTAATTTATGAGTTACGAACTTCTTTAAAATATCTGCACATTCTACCATAAAAATAAAAAAATGTATATTTAATTTTAACCTAATAAAAACATAAAATATTAACATATTTATGTATTATAAACATTTTAATAATAACACATAAAATTAGACATTTTTAGTGTTTTAATCTAAAAATGTTTTATTTTTTCTATTGCATTTGAATACTTGCATATTTATAATTTTATGCAACAAAAGGCATTGTCTTCAGAAAATGCCATAAATACTGCACTTTATTTTCTAGGCAAATCTTTTTTAAGCTAATGGCATCAGAAAAAAGTGCATCAATAGCGTGCTTCTAGTTTTATGTACTAACTTTTTTTATTTCTCGAGTATTTTGAAATATCAACACTATATATTATTTGTTGAAAGTAATCATATCATAATATAAGAAAATTGAGTTAATGTTCACTTTGTTGAAAAATACGGTCTTTGTTGCAGAAAAATAGCAGATATTGTATTCATTGTAATATATTATACCAACGATATAGTGATATTCGTAATTTTCTATTTCAAAAGCGGTTTCAAGTAAACTTTTTTTTCCCTTAGAGGTTTTTTGTTGTCATTTCTGGCAATAAATCGACTCTATAGACATTGGGCTGGCTGCCTATCATTGCCGCTTTGAAGTGTTGATTTTCTGTCTATTTTCATCAATTTCTAATACATACCATTCTATTTTCAGAAGTGCAAACCCAATCGAATGAAAACGGGGCTGTGAAATCCAGCATGGAGGATATCAAAACACGCTCAGCAAACCCCGATATTGACAGCAGACTACGTCCAGTGGAGGAGAGAAGAAAAATAACACCACCATCCCCTCAACGCCGCATTCACAAAGAGGTTGGCATTCCTCGTAAAGACCACTCGGACGTCCGCAAATATTCGGAATCACCTAGAAAGCACCGAAAGGATTCGAACGTGTCTGTCCCTAACCAAACAGTCGAGACTGCGAGTGCGAATGTAAAGAAATGTAAACATACAAACGAAAAGCTGCATTCAATCGATCAGCATCTATTGGAGGCAAAGGATGAAAATTTTGCAACAATATCCGAAAGATCCGAGAAATGTGATTTAACTTACAATGCATGCAACGCAACACAGAATGGCCTTGTTGCAGTGGAGCCTCCTAGAGTGCTGAATGGAAACAGTGATAATGTGGTTGACTGTATTGACGTTTTAAACAAGTCTCATGAAAGTGAGGATTTCGATTGTCCGTGTTGTGACCGAACATCAGCAATGATAGATGATACGGGACTATCGGACGTCGAAGTGAAAATGTTTACCAGCTGTGATGTCATTGCCCCCACTGAGGAAACACAAGAATTAAATCAAGTCAAAGATACTTGTGATAGCACGGTAAGTCGAATACCTTTTTCTTTGGATAGACAAATAAAATAACTGGTTTCTGATGATAACGATATCATGTTTCAGTTGAATAAAAAATCAAAACGAAAATAAAATTAGTTGGTGCAAAGTAAATTGAAAAATCAAATTATTTATGCTTAAATTCTAAAATTAGTTAACTAGCTGCTATAGGAATTAATCAAGTAATAATTTAAAAGAAATTTTAATTAACTAATTTTATAAAATTACATTCTTTACGTAAACATGGGTTCCTGACATGCAGGCAAGGGAACTGCACACATACTGAAGAAAAACTCCGGAAATACTTTGTTCCCGGTGACAGGGGTTGCCAAACCGCTTCAATCATCGCATTCGGGAATGCATCACAGTTCTGGTGCTACACTGTGCATATATGTTTTAAGTACTGGAGAAGATTTTTGTGCATGCTTGTGCAAGTTTTTATAAAAAATCAACTTAAAATTTTTAATTAGTCTTACTTTTGTTTAAAAACAATTCGTTAAATCCATTCCGAAAAAATCAGTAACACGAGAAAAATAAAAAATGAAAAGCATTTATGATATTTTGTGAGCAAAAATGCATTAGTGCTTTATACACATTTCACTTCCTTACTTTGGTTTTTAAAATCTTAATTAACTGTAGAATACATTACTTTTTTTTCCAAAAAGCTGCTTGTATGTTTGAATAGCTGTATATAATAAAAAAATGTGATTTATTTTTTCTGGTGAAACTTTAATAAACAAAATGTGCTGATTGGCCAAGAATTAAACAATATCTCATTTTAGCAATTCTGCAATAAAAATAAAAGTCCTTTGGTACACACACACACACACACACACACACACACACACACACACACACACACACACACACACACACACACACACATATATATATATATATATATATATACAG
>JAPMOQ010065000.1:1084455-1174325 GCA_026543055.1 Argiope trifasciata | reverse complement strand
ATATATATATATATATATATATACAGTAAAAATTTAAAATTTTGGAAGTGTTTGCAGTTTGAAGGCATTCAAGTGACTTTTGATGGTGTTACATCGTTTCATTTCATCACAAAGAAGCAGCCATGTTTACATACACACACGCACACACACATACATACACAACATTTTGGTATTATTCTAAATTTCCTGTTTGAATCTAATTCTAGTACCACTCTTTCGGTCTTTTCTGCAAATGTTTATCAAAACTAATTTTAAAAAAGGATTTACAAATTCATTCTCACTGTTGCCCTTTGAAAGTGTCATATGGAGCTTGCAAATATAAAACGTGAAGCCAAATTGCTACACAATTTGTTTTAGAGTTAATGCTACTACACTTTTTGTAAACACTTCTCTTTTATCTGAATTTTTAAAAAAATTCAAATATATCTGCAATGCATCATTTAGTCTTAAATTTAAGGTCTTTATCGATGTTCTTGCTTTAGGCTGCATTGAATATTTCATTTGGTTTTTAAAAACATTTCTCGATTTATATTTATATTATCAATACCCGTCAAATTAGAAAAAAAATGCTTTTTTGTTAGAATTTATGTTCGGAATTTTTCTTTGATATTTTAAGAATCCATTTCCATTTCTAATTGTGTAATAACATTTTGTGAAGTTTTAATTTGAAGCTCATTTGATTTTGTCTTCTATGGCCCTCTTCATGAGATCAAATCAACAAAAAATTCACCATCATCTTAGTCATTTTCTAGTCTATTTAATCGCCTAAAGCCAAATGCATTGAGAATTCTTCATAATCAGAGTATTAATATTTGTTTAGTCTGAGTCCAACAATCCGTACAAGACTAAGAGAACTACATCGCTGTATTGCTGATTAACTAGAAGAAAGTTCGGAAGGCAGCCCTGTAATAAATGGCATTCCTCCTTGATACATGCGTACCGCCTTTGCGAATGGCTAATATGGTTCAAACTTACAAGGCCATCGACATTGGAACATTTTTTCCCCTTTTTCTTTTTTCATTTTTGCGCTTTTATTTTACAATGCTTCGCGTTTCGTTTTAAGAATGAAACTGGTCTCGTAATTGTGATATCACCTACTGCGCATCAAGGTCGCTCAAGGTGAATGGCGTTGTTTTGGGATTATTTTATTCTTTCCATGGACTTTTTTTTTTTCTCTCAGGCTATATTTGACTGATTTACACGTGCTTAAATTTTTAAATAACATTTTAACTTTCTGAAATTTATTTTATCTAATGTCATTGACTATTTATTATTACTACATCATTCTTTTTTTCTTCCCGATTTCAGAATTTTTACATGCAATATTTGGGAAAAGTTATATAAAATAAAAATCGTTTGAATAAAATATTATTTACTCGAAATTTTGTTAATATTTGAATCGTTTAAAATACTTAAATCTTTGCATTAATTATTTCTGTTTGCTTATGGAATAATTTCCTTAACGGTTTATTCCTTACAACGGTGGATTTTCAATTTATTGGATTTAATTATTTTCTTATTTTTTTATGTTATTAGAAGTTTTTATTAAAAATTATAAATGCTTTGAAATTCAGAAAGAAAAATCTAAATGGAATTTTTTTTTTGAGGAAATGGTATTTTCTTTTCCATAGTAAATTTATTCGAAGTTCAGACATTCAATTTATTACTTGCCAATGAAGAAGCTTGGTTTGAACTTAAGGATATTAACATTGGTTAAGATGAACCTGATACTATATTTCTTTGCGTGTGTCTTTTGGGGAAATGTGTGATAATATTCATTGACGCAGTATACGCGTTTTAATAACGCGTGTCGTGTTACGTGATTCAAAGTGAAATATAATTTCTTCAAGACAAATTAATATCCTAAAGCAAGACATTCTAAAAAAACTAGATTGAGGATGTAGAAATTGGGTTAGAAATACATGCGCTATATTATTAATACTTAAGAAAATGATGGTCTGGTATCAACGTCGAATACGAAATAGTATGAAGTCGTGAACAGAGATGACTAGATTGGAAAGAATGCCCGCCTTAAACCAAAATATTTCAAGCAGCCTGTATGTTAATTTTTTAATGCTTTATTCGGAAAAGTGATTATTTTATTATCAAAGTTTAATTCCGATTTCAGTAAATTAAACTATCTGTTAATTTCAAAAAAGTACCATCGGAAGAATTAAATAATTTTTGTATTATTTTTGCAAATAAGATTTGAAAATTTATTTGCTTTGGTTAAAATATTATAAAACTTAAATAATTTTTAAAGACAATATCATGAAATTTTAAATACTATAAATATCTTTTTAAGAGATTTGTTCAATATGGAATTGCTTCGTGTACCCATAATTTTGTTTTACTTTCCTAATAAACTGCTAAGTTAAGCGTTCCAAGACTGCTTTTTTCATCTGTATTTTATTCGGTGTATTTCATTATTTTTATAAGTAATACATTTGAAGCAAATTACGAATCAGATAGCAAAACATTTTTTTTATTGATTGAAATATTTAATCTGTCCAGCATTAACCTGAATAAATTTTCTGGAAGTTAAATAGGTAACGATGAGAAATGCTCTTAGAACTAAAAAAAACTCTTGTGTTCTTTAGAAGGTTTTATGTTGAACTTCAAAAATAGCTGTCTTGGAACCGATGTGTTACAGAGGATAAATAATTCATCGTGCATAAAATTCTGGTCGTGCATGAAAATTGCACCAGATAGCATCTCTTCGTCAGTAGTCCTAAGACCATGGGCATTATATTTGACTGAGCATTCTGAGGAAATTCACAGTTGTGAATGTGAATATGATTTGTTTTAAAAAAATTGAGCTTAAAAGTATAAAAAATCATTCTTTGGAAAGCTTGTATTAAAAGTGAAATATACATTCTGAGCACACTCCTGTTTTACCTACATAAATCCAAATTAAAACTGTTTTCTGAAATCTGCTCAAATTTTTAGTACATTTTATAATATTGAAACAGTTCTATATTTTTTAAAAAGTTTTCTGTGGAACATTCACGTTTTAAGATTTGATATTATGTATTTCTAATTTTTGATTTGGTTCAGTATTTTTTAAACACCGAACATGTTAAGTTTTGGCAGCAGGCCACATCGTAATTAAATAAAATGAGCATTTCTGCCTCTTGAATTTTGATGAGAAAATTATGCCAATTCATAATTCTTTGTATTCATTGTCATTTTGTTGTATTGCATTTATTAAAATTTATGTTAATTTATTATTATTATTTTATTTTATTGTTATTTTTTGATGTATATATTATTGTTCTTTGAAGGTTTCTTGTTGCTTTCATTTATTTAATTATATAAACATTTTAACCCCGTACAAAAAAGAAATGATATTCATTAAAAATATTAACAAAGTATCTTGCTATTAAAATATTTTCCAAAAGTGATCCGTTCGTTTAACATATAGCTTATTGTATGTATTCATTTTTTTGTATAAACGGGTCTTTAGGTACAATGAATGTGAAAGAAAGGCAGAACAATTTGAATGAATTTCCTGTTTAAAAAAAATCATGTTCATCATTTAAACGTATAATTGTAAACGTATAAACGTAATTGAATTATTAGAAACTAAAGCTTCTGATTTAATTATGTTTATGCTACCAGTATTTCATGAAAATCTGATATTCAATAGAATACGTAGACATTTTATTAGAAAATGAGATTTATTTTCATAATTTTTATACTTTCCTTCGGCATTGCATGGAATAACAGACTGACATCTTGCAAAATATGGAAAGAATGCCATAATAAGATTTTTTACTTTAAAAAGACGTATTTAAAAGAAATTTGGGTTTATATATATATATATATATATATATATATATATATATATATTTCAAAGCTATTAAAATTTTTTTATTCAAAATGCATCCACTTTAATGTAGTTCATGCTTTGCCGGTGTGTCATTTGACTTTGCATGGAATGCACAAGAAATGTTACAATATTATTCGTGAAACTTATCTATAAAGGTTCGAGCATTCTAGAGAATTCCAGATTGTAAATATTTATGATGACAATATTAACAAGCAATCACATAAAAAAATATTCAAAAAAAAAAACTCAAACAATCAAAATCTGAGCAAACTTATTTTATTTGAAAGTGAATTGCACTTTTAAAACTTTATCCCCTTTATTTGCCACAAAGAAAGAATGAAAATAAAATCACGGAACTTCAAAAATTTCCTCCTGACAACCTAACAAATACATTTCCGCCTTCATATTCCTGGATATACTTCTCTTTGGACGAAATATTTACGTCTTTTTCAGGACCATTCCTAGATATCTTCATAATCTCTATTTCTTTGCCATAAATGTTTACCTCCTCCCAGAATTCCACATAAAACGTTATCAGCAGGGTATAGTCCCTGCAGTGGACACAGTCCATTCTCAGTACCAGATAAAATACTTCAAGGAGTGAATTTACTCCTCTTTCAAAAGAGATTTCCGTGCCGGCGAGATAAAAAACGTCCGAGCGTTGGAAACCTCAAGAAAGAAACATTTCTTTGTAAGATATCCCCCTACCTCCCATCGGAATTAAAATTTCCAAACATACGGTCTATTTCGAAGATGGAAAGACCATTTACCGAGATGAAAACCGAAATCTCTGGAAAAGAAGGGACTTCAGAAAAAATATTTCGCAAATCTTAGATGTAAGGCCCTTTTGGTGGATCAGACGCTGTAAGAATAAGATAAAAAGTTGGATATTTTTTAAAAGGTGTGGGTTTCGAATATATTTTTAGAGGTGAAGGGGGGGAGGTAAATTTATTTGTAAAGCTCAGTTTAATACAGGCATATGTAATACAGTATGGATTAATAAAAACGTTAATATTATTAAAAATTTTCATATTTCCAAATTCCGAAACTATCCTTAAGTAAGTATATCTTATCTATTTATAAGTTCATCTTAAAAGTATTTTAAAACTTTCCTTCTACTAAACATTTAGAAAGTATAAATATGACTGGTAGATGTGTGAGGAATATTTCAATCGGCGAAGAATGAGTTAGTATTCCTTTATACCGTCCTGAAATATATTTCAGTTTTAAAAACAGGGGAAAAACTGGCCAATTTGCGCGCAAAATTTTTAATCCTCCTTTCTTTTCTGTTTTTGGGTTATTTACCCTCATCATGATTAACAAAGAGGTTATTAGACTATTAAAAAATAACGTTTTTTTTTTAAATCCATTCCTCCGCTCCAGAAAGAAAAGTCTGAATGAAATTTATAATAATTTATTGTATAGTATACGAATTTTTATACAATATTTAAAACTCTTATTTTACCATGTGTTAGGATTTGTAACTACTCACTTTACAATAATTTGTATCTTTTTATTATTTGTATTTAGCAATTATTATTCAATGAGTTTCATAAATTGGTAATTCAATAAAGGTTTACAAAGCCGTGCATTTATAACAACAATATCGATAATCGATAACTACAAAACAATAAAAGCAAATATGAAATTTTTTAAAACATGTTTAAAATATTACTTTTTAAAAATTTTAATAAATTATTTTGATATTCAGTTTTTTAAGATTGTTTATAATTTTTAAATGTTTCATTGACTAGATAGCCATATCTACATTCTATTTAATTGAAAAAAGTCATCTTGCATTCTTGCCTTTTCTTTTTATTTTAGTCTTTTTAATTTTTAGAACGTTTTTTTGAAACCGACTTTCTTAAAAATTACTTCGACATCTGCTTTTAAAAAGAATTTTAATTAAATTGAATTGTGTATTATTTTTATTTTGGTGCTAATTTATATTTTAAAAAAGGTACTGACTTCATTTTTAATATTTTTTTCTAACTATACTGCAATTTTATTATTCTGGTATCAAAAGAAAGTGAATTAAATAATCTAGATATTGTTACAAGAAAACATTTAATAGATGCATCAAAAAATGACTACTCAACAAGTCATTCAAATAAAAAATTCTAGAAAGAACATTAAATTATTCTTTATTAAATATTCGATTTTATTCCCCCTTCTCCTTTTATTGTGTTCGACATTTTATATCTTTATTAACAACTGTATTTGTAAAAAGATATAGATACTCGATACTTCTGTTTTTTGAATATTTTAAATAACAGTTTAAGCTAAAAAAGAAAATATAAAGATTTCCTTTTATTGAATAAAATGTCATTTACTAAGCTCCGTAACAACCAGGAAAAAAATCCGCCTGCATTTTTAATTGGCAATAAAAAAAAAGAAAATTGAAAAACGGAATTAAAAACATTCTAAAAAGTTAAGGCTAGGATCAATATTCTCAAATTTTATCATCCTTGCGTGGTGAAAGTTGATTTACTTTTTCTTTTAGATTCCCCATATAATTGTATTTTCTCTTTTAAAGACATAGCTTATTGCTGCTCGAGAGAACTTAAATACACATCAAAGAACGCCGCCCCGTTTTAATGTGTGAAAACACCCGATGTTTTCTCTTCCATAAGGCATTTTTTTTCTTTATCAAATGGATGAAGGAAAACTCACCCCCTATCGTATGGAGTTCTGCTTCGATGGTTACTTTAAGAGACTTGTGAAAGTAAAAAAATAAAAATAATAATAAAAGTTTTATTAA
Source organism: Argiope trifasciata (assembly GCA_026543055.1). NCBI lineage: Eukaryota > Metazoa > Arthropoda > Arachnida > Araneae > Araneidae > Argiope > Argiope trifasciata. The sequence goes on along the minus strand of JAPMOQ010065000.1, from coordinate 1,167,732 downwards.
ATGCTATGACTAGAATAAGAAATTCTTATTTTTGATAAAAGTAATATCAAAGATAGCTTAATAATCGGCACCTTTTATTTAATTTTATCGCTGTAAAGTGTCCTTAAAGGAGGGAAAAAACTGTTTTGATATTCGGGAAAATTCATACCAGTGTGGTTGAATTTATCATAAAAAAGATTGAAAAATTCTTTTTTATAATTTTAAATTGCAAAAATTATTTTCGTTCTTTTATGCTCAGGGCTTAATATAGAACGGTTTTCCCCCTTCTTCACTTTGGAGTGTTTTTTATTTGTGTTAGAGCGTGCTTTATTTGAGATTGGAATTCTCGATATAATATATTCGTGGGTTCCTCACCATTGTTTTCAGTTCGAAATATCGTATATTTTTCCCATTATTATATAAATGCTCGCTGGAACCCGGCACCCTGTGTCTCATAGAAGGAATAATTTTGAAAATATCGTTAACAATTTTAAATAACTGTCTTGTTTAATTGGGAATTATAGAAAAAATAACATTTATTTTCGTATCGGAAATGAATATATTCATTACAATTGGATGATGTATAAAGGAGAGGAGTGAATAATATTTATTCTATTTTTTTAAAAAAAACTTAATTATTCAAGAGATTTAGGGTAGGCAATATTTTTTTGTTTTTCCATTTTCAACAGAAACAAATTTCTTGACCTGTTAAAAACGGAAAACAAACTTTTTCTGACTCTTAGCATCTGACATACAACTGATTATGTGAAAAATATGGATTTTTTAGGTTCAGTCCGCATACTTGAAGTAATTGACCTTGCGCCTTGTTGATGGTCATCGAGATTGCAAATCGAATGGGAAACTGCAGTCGTTTGAAATCAAAATGAATGCTGGGGGGAATAATGGGAATGCATGGAATGAGCACATCTTCTTCAATCGACGTTCCTTTAAGGATGGTTGCCATGTTTCTTGCCTCATATTGGTTTTTTGATTCTGATGCTCGTAATCAGGTAGCATGTAACCATTGTCTTTCGGTTCTTGCCTCATGTTGATCTTAAGACTCTGAAACACGTGAATTTGCAGTTTTCAAACGAACTGCTTAACTGCTCTCTTCTCATTTGTTTATGAAGCTTGGCTAATTTCTAAATGTTGCGCTGTTAGATGTATTAAGTGAAGAAAGTTTGGGAACATATTTTTTTTTGTCGAAGTAATCAGCACGATAAACATTTGTATAATCGAAATATCGTTTGAAGATTCACTTAATAAATTGCGAAAATATGGTTTGCAGTGGAAAATAACTTACCTTGAGCGACATCGATAGTAATTTTATTTTGTGTGTGTGAGATCAAATCTGAATAATATGTGTGGTTTGCCGCAGACAAAATTGTGAGCACGCTGAATGATAACATCCTGTGTCGAAGATTATTCATTAATGAGAAGAAAAAAATTAGCGTTTTCACTAAGTATTTTGATTTTATTTCCCTCACATTGACTAACATCAATCATAATAATTTTACTTTGTTTGATATATGTGTGATTAATTCTAAATGGGATGTGCCGTTTGCCATTTACTTTTGTCATTTATCAGTTTTAAAATGTAATCTTCGAGGAAGTGCAAGCAATAGGTTTTACCAAAATTCACCGCAACGGTTGAACAGTCCGGCAACCTAGGATACGAACAAACAAACATTCATTTTTATATAACATATATAACTGTACTTTGCCTATAACCTTCGCGCACGTGCAAGCAATGAGTTGACTAGTACGGCAACGCATAAAATGGCGGAATAGTACGGCAATACATAAGGTAAGAACAAACAAAAATTCATTTTTATATAATAGATTTGTGTATTCTTTTAGAATTGTAATGCTTGGTGTTCTTTGAAAATTGTCAGGGAAGAAACTATTTTTTGTATCTTTCATGATTCGTTTAATATTCGTTTAGAATTCTCAAGATTAATGTTAGAAAATATGATTAAAATACTTTAAATGTGATTAAAATTCTTTGATTAAACACAGAAATTATATTTAGGCCCTAAATTTGTTAATATAGTTTAATTAACAGTTTTTTAAAGTTAAAATGATGCAAAAATTTTTATACTCTAATATTTCCGGAATATACTGCAAAAAACGCTGAAATTTTATTAAATATTTAGTTAAAATTTCAATCTTATTGGATTGGTTACTCTAAATCTTTCTCGCATTCTCTCTAATAAGACTGTTACCTCAAAAAATGACTTATATAGCATTTACGTACTATAGCTACGAAATATTAACTTGAATTTAGCATCTTTACTGAATATTATTAGATTATTGTACTCTGCCTTATAATCATCTCATACATACAAGCAATAATTATTCAAAGTTTTATCACAATCGGATGAGCAGCATGGCAGTGCATTAGAGGTATACTGAAAAACATTCATTTTTATTTATATAGATTCTAATACGTTACGTAAGATAGACTGTTAATAAAATTACATAGTGTTTCCATAATCCAGTTCTTTCTGAGTCAAATTTTTTGTTTTATTGTTTTAGAAAAATAAAACTTTAAAAAAATTAAAGAGAAAATCAATACAAATTGAATATTAAAAGCTCAAAGTCACATTCACACTTAATGTAGAAATATAAATGCTACAAAACTTACTATTATGTAATAAAATGTTGTTGCAATAAAAATTGATAAGCACATTAACTATATAAGCATAGGAAATACTGTTATTGTTTGTTCTATTATTAACAGGATAAAAAAATACTGATCAGATTTCTTCATTTCTATCTATGTGAAAAACTTGTAAAAAATAGCTTTTGTAGCAATATGAAAAAATTATAATGAATCAAACACTAAACCCTAAATCAAATTTATTTTTTGTACAATTTTAAAAATTGAAGAATTTGCTTCAAAAAGGAGGTAGCTTCAATTATTCAGGTTTGTAGAAAACCGGTAATATCAGCAGGAGCTACCTCTATATTGCAACAAACTAATAACAGCCATATCGCAGGAGTTAACGGGAGAACTAACGATTGGAGCTATAAATTTCTGGCATAAAATGAACAAGTTTTTATTTTACTACATGATAATAGATGTAACTTCGATTTATCTTATTTATCTAAATGGAACTACATCCTTTTTGCAGCAAACACTTCAATTTCTTAAAGCATTTAATTTGAATGTTTTATTATTTACTTTGATGACCATAACCTTATTTTACTTTATTACATAAATAAATTATAAACATAAAATTTATTTTTATTATTATAGGGAAAACATTTTTTTAAATTTTATTTCCTAATTTGATATGCGATTTCTAAATTTTTTTAAAATTTCAATTTGTTAACCACAAGTTTTTAAACAAATCCTTTTTTATATATAGGGCTTTGATTTACCAAAGGTTTATTTTGGTAGCACAGTACATTAGAATTAATGAAATAATATGACAAAATTTTAATTATTTTTTATAAAATTTTAAAAAATTGTTTTTACGATAAGTTGTAACAATAGCGAAGTAAATATAAGTATATCATAATAAGTGTACATGTATATTTATCTAAAAGAAAAAAATGAAATAGAAACTTTATATTTTATATTAAATGAATTTGAAAATATTATATATTTTAAAAACAAAAATAAAATATAACATAGTTTAATATTAGATGTATTTTTCATTGACCATGTTTGCTTTTCATGCTCATAAGGTAAACATAATATTTGGATGTACAATGCGCGATTATCTGAATTACTAATTTTCCGAATACGGTGTTGTGCCTATTACAGTAACTTCACATTATTACAGTTGCATGGTACCTCTTGCAATTGAAACTATTAGCTTTATGAATGTATATTATTCGTTGCACAGAAAATTAGTCGAAATATAATTTATGAGTCATAGCTTTCGATGTATTTTAAAAGGTACCTGTAAATATGAGACATTTATGGAAATTCTTTGGATGATTATTTATTGCAACCTATATTCTCCATGAGAAACAATAATTTATAGCTGAAATAAAGAAAACTGTAAGTACTAAAGTTTCAACTTGTGCAGCACTTTATTTCCATTCTTTAAATATGGAATGCTAAAAAATTTCTTCTCTAAATGTAAAACGACGAAAATTTTATAGTTAAATGTAAGCTACAGTATAAGTTTGGATATATAGCTCAAAAGATCTATTTAAGTTGTCTGAGAAATATAATATAAAAATAATAACAGTAATATAAATTTATTATTGTATGATGAAAAATGAATGGTTTGGCAGTAAAATTATCATTACCTTTCGAAAAAGTATCGAAGCATTTATAAATGAAAATAAATTTAAAAAAATTATAACTGATATTTTTAATTAGGAGATTATAATGTTTATTTCCTATTCACATTTACAAATTCTCATTTTATTAGTTTTTTTTTTCCTAATACTAATTACATTTTGAAAATGAAGAAATATTTTTATCAATAGTTCTTTAATTTGAGATCCTATTAAAATCAAATTATATTTACAAATTCACTTTTCAATTGAGTATCGAAATTAAAAGTCTGCTGTTCGAATTAAAAACTCCTTATTGTATGGATATCATCCCCCCCCCCTTATTAAAAAAATAATGAAAAAACGTTTCTTCAACTTACCGTATTTCCTCTAGAAGCCTACCTTTTTCATCTAGGAGTGTTTGCGCCGTGAAATTAATTAAAATCGAGGAGAAAAAATTGTCATAAGTCGTGTTCCAGCTGTTTCATTTCGACTTTCAAATCTGCGACATCCTGTGCAAATTAATATTCTGTGCATCAAAAGAAAATTTTGAAACCTTGCGTATTAAAAATAAAGAATCGGAAAAAAATGGTTACAATGAGCTGTCTTATTATTACTTTTTTCTGTCGTCGCAGGATGGGATTTGTCTTTGAAACTCCAATTTGTATATTTTACGGTAAACCTTGTTTTTGTAAATAAAAGATATATTCGTAGAAAGGGTATCGACTTCTAAAACCTTATTTTTCTTTAAAACATGAATTCTGAAATAAAAAAGGAGAAAATTTATATGCAACCATATAACATTGACTATTAAGTACACCTACTTTTTAGATAGCTAATGCCTTTTAATGTGTTGATATTATTCTTTTAAATCAAATCTCACTGTTTTATAAAACGTACTTAACCCTTCTGGCAAAATGATGAGTATAGTCCGGCATCGGTTTTTCATGCCATATAGCGCAATGATGAGATATACTCGTCACGGAACTGTGGTTACTGTTGAGTATAATAATAAATTTTGTTTAACACTTCTTGTGCACTGAATCGGTAAACTTTTTTACTTAAGTGGATATCATAAATCATATCACACATAGTTTCCTTTTAGATTCTTTTGGTTCTAGTCCTGTTTAATTATTGTTAATCAGTAGATTTCATTCTTATTTATTGTAGTTAGAATATTGATCTTATTAAAGAAAAACATGTTTTGGAAATAAACACCGTAAAGAATAAGAGTAGGGCAGACTATGAAGAACAAGTAACTGAAGGGATTTTGAAATTTCAGAAAAAATAAGCATACATTTACTTGATAATGATAATAATAGTGAAATATTACTAAGAAAACGAAAACGCGCTTTGCGACTAATAAATAATTTTAGTGAATGCTCTGGTGTCATAGAGATGTCATCAGAAGAAAGAATTTGGAAGGAAATAGAGAATGTGCCTGAAATAAAAAAGAAAAATTACGGGAGTGCCTGGCGTAAATACGAAAACTAGGGGCTAAACCGAAGTCATAAGTGATTTTTAAAGAAACGTTGAATATTAACTTACGAATTATATTTATATAAATACCAATAATATAATTTTAATTCACAAAAATTTAAGAATTATAACATTAAAATTCCGAAACAGAAATTAAATAGTTATTCCATGCACAATTTTTCATTATTAAATTTTATTGGAAAAGGTTAAGGGAAGACAATAATTTTATAATATGTATGATAGATTTTATAATATGTATCTAAATGATATATTTGTCATTTCAGCAAACGCAAACACATACATTCACACATATATATATATATATACATATACGTACACTTAAATAAACTTCAACAGTGGCTTTTAACAATGTGTACGTTTCCTATTCCCACCACCATTCACTTTAAAGAGCATCTGCTATATTTGGAACTTAAACCAAAGAAGAAAAGGAAAAAAAAAACTTCTCCTCCGTTGATTAATTTCCTTTACAAAGTCGACAAAGATCGAGCGGAGTGGAGGTGTCAGTCCGCTGCTTATCAGCTAGAATGAATGGGTCTGGCGTTGTTGTAGCTGTTCTCCCGGGTCCAATTCTGCGGTCTTAATAGAAAACTAGATTTCTTTTTCTTTTGTTTGTCTCGGATTAGGCTTAACCCGAGTTCTCCCGCCGAGGAATGTCCTAAGCCATAATAGGGAAAAATAATGACATCAAATTCGTCTTGAGTGACCCGCTCGGAAAGGAGGTCCATGTATGTCCCTCTTTTGGGGGCGGTTTAAAAGTAAGGACCTGCCATTCGTTAGTTCCAGTTCCATGCTTTTCGTGGTCGGATTGATGTTAATTTAAGTTTTATACAGCATTTTCTAATATATATTTGTCTTTTATTGCATTGTATGAAAGAAGAATATAAGGACTGGCATAGATTATATTGTGTTCTCTAGGTCACCACAACTAGTTGTAAAAAAAGGTTATTATGAGAGTATTAAAAATGATCTGCAAAAATAAACCAGCTGTAAACTTGTAAAAACACTGAATGGTATGCACTAAAGCTTTGTGATCTTGTGTACGATTTTTCTTTCATATGTGCTTTGTGGTTACATTAATATCATTATTATTTTGTCTTTCGCGTGACTCATTATTCTCTTTTGAAAATACTTTTTTGAGAAGAGGCGTATAATTTCCCCCTTAAATAGTTAATATTTAGACTTCTTATTTTAGTATTAATTCTTGTATTTCAAAGATCTGCTTATCCCTATTTTCAACTTTTATCCGATGATTGCTAAGCAATATCTGCTCTAATTTCTGATTTCAAAAGTTCTGTTAACTACTTTTACCATAAGAAAGATGTCTCGCTTCACTTTTCTACTTATACAAATTGTTTTGTCGTTTTTTTTTTTAAAAAAAGTAAGCTATAAATCAATAAATCCTAGCTTTTATGATTTGTTAAAAAATAATTATTATGCTTTAATTATATATCTCTTACTAAACTTATTTAAAACTTTCTTTTTTTGCTTTTCTATGATACTTTATAACTTTTAATTCATACTATCATCAATTCGGGGCTCATATATATTATGCTGTAACACTGCTTTTATATTTACTTTTAAAACTTAAATTGTTATTTTTTACATCTAGACTGGAACACAAATTCCATATTTTATCAAACACCAAACAGTTAACTTTTAAAATCCATTCATGCAACGCTTATGAGATGGATGGCGGTAATTTTATTGTGGAATATCTATCTTTCTGCAATATGCCGTATTACGAGGCAGTATATGAATAATGTTTAGTGAATATACGAGGCAATGCATGATAACATGCAGTTGGATTTTGAAGTTGAAGCTCTACCTTTAAAGGTTCTTTTAAAAGAATGTATACAGATATTCGTTTCTGTATGGTATGAACATGGCATGACTTTTGGGCATGTGATTATATTGCGCTTGAATGGGCACATGACTGTAACTTGCTCTCCAGCATCCATAATTATTTAGCAAATATTTTGTTTCTCCTGTGTATTATTATTGCTCAATTACTGTTTCTAAATCGCAACTTTACATAGAAAATGGAATAATTTAGGTTTAAAAGTATGTTCTTTTTGATAAAGCCTATTTTTCTAATTCTACTGCAGAATTGAATCTGATGAATAAATCATTTTTTTGATGGATTTCTTCTTTAAAATATTGTATCAAGATAACATATCTGCGTTGTATTTCCATATCAAATGGTCCTTAACATTTCCCTTTTTGTTGATCTTCTTTCGATCCTGAAAATGGAAAAAAAGCATTCAAAAGAATCGCATATCCTTTTCCCTGAAACTCAAAAATCGCAAACCTTTTTACCGATTTAAATTTTAGAGTAGTTGCAGAATATTAATAAAAAGAGGATCCTCTGTAAACTATGCTTCTTTGAAGACACATTGATATGCTATATGCAGGAAATATAAATACAGTTTTCATTCAATAGGAATCATGAGTAAATAAAGTAAAATTCAAAATTTTCTCTGTATGGAAGCATAGATATTACATTGCTTGTAAGAAGACTCTTGGCTGTTTCTGAAAAGAGTATATTTACATATAGGTACACATTAAACGTTTATATATTTTATTATACATTCTTACATTACTCTTTACTTTTTTTTTCTTTAGATAAAGTGAAAATTTGTCTTATTTGGTACACTAAGTATTTTTTTAAAAGTATCTCGTAGTAAAAAAGTAATGTATTGTTTTGTAATGTATTTATCTTCAAAATAATGCAAAAAACTTTTTAAAAACACTTTTTTTAAAATAGCAATAAACTGCATGTTAAAAGTTTGAAACAGTCCAACTAAACAAACTGATTTCGTTCATTGTAAAACCTATTTCTTTAAGCATAACAAAGCAAAATATCTTTTGTTCCTGATAATAATTCTCTGCAGAATTTTTATCTTATAATACTTCTATGTAAAGTTATTAACTTATAATAATTCTGTACAGTATTATGATGTATATAATTCTGTATCGATGCATTATCTGATATAATGCTTTGCAGAATTATGATATACATAATTCTGTATAGATGAATTATCCGATATAATTCTATACAGAAAAATGAAAACATTTTTAGATTTAAGTTGCAGTTATTTATTTACATGATGAAACGTTTGGGTGGCATTCTTTTTCAAAATACTTAAGCAGAAAAACTTTGTAAAAATCATAAGTGAAAAATAATTAATAAGTTCTGTCAAAGATATTATAGACATATTGTTGATATTAATTTGTAACTGTAAATCTATTTCATTTGTTTCACATTCAAAACTTCCTGACGAAATTTAAAGAATGTATTGGCTTTATCAGTTTTCATTTACCGTCGGGTTCCAACAAAAGAATTTCAAGGAAGTTCTCTTCATTAAATATTAATTGCAAATGGTTTAAAAACAGATCGTGGTCTCTTTTTTATTTCTGAACCATAACGAACCATCTATTGTATCTGATATTTATGTATGAGAAATGTTGTTAGTTTTTCCTGCACTTTCAGTCACTTAGATTGAATAATCCGTTTCTAGTAACTATTTTTAACCCACTCTTGGTATAAATTGAACAACAGTTATAAAAGAATTACCCCAACTTTATCCTGACACTATATAAAAGAAAGTTCATCATTTAAAAAAATTAAAATCAAGTTTAAAAATTAAATTAAACAAGTTTTAGGATATGGTGACATATTTTGTTCTTAAAATAGCTTAAGAAATATTAGTTTGTTATTAAAATATCTAATTGATGATATTTTATACTTAGTATTTACTCAATGACTATTGCGGTGTAGAGATTTCTCTAAAAATAATTCATAAACTACATTTATATTGTTGCAACATAAATTATTTGTGTTGCAATACAGATACTTAACAGAATTTATACTTTGATAAAGGTTCAAATAAACAAAATGTAGCTAACAACTAATTGAAGAGTATTATTTATTTTATGCTTTCAATAAGGAAATCAAAAAAGAATTAATAAGTATTAAAAACGTGATAAATTAAGCTGTATCAGTTATTCTGAAATATGTATCAATAATTGACGATAAATAATACTCGATTAGCTTCGCCTTTAGCGGAAGTGATATTTTCTCATTTAGAGTCACTGACCTCGACTAATATTTCACTTTTGGAATTAAATTAATTCGTAGTTCCAGTGATTTATCACTGTTTCTTTGACACATTTTATGTAATATATTTTTTGATATTTCCATTTCTGTTGCGATTTGATTGATGGTGCGCTTTATCTATTTATTTATACTTGACAATTACTAATTTACGATCGCAACTTGAACCTTTCAGTGCCAATTCTGTACTGAACATTTACCATTTATTTATTTGTTTATTTAAGTAATTTGTGATATTTATACGTATATAGAATCATATATACTGATATATAGAATTCTATAAGTGTATAATCATACATATATATGTATTTTACGACATTTCTAGTGAATCTGAAAATAAGGAAACTAATTCAGCAATTATTAGCAGCTCAGTGATGGAAGGTTGGATGATGGCGAGAGGTACAATTCGTGAATCGTATAAATCACATTTTTTTAAGTTAGACTTTAGGTTTTTAAGATATAGAAATCAATTATCAAATCCCAGGGAAAGGGGATGAAAAATATACCTCGAACAAGACAATCTCCTATACATGATTTCAGTAATTTTCTGCAAAATAATTATGTGATTTAAATTTACTAACACCATCGGTAGTTGTCTGTCTGTCATATACATATCTTGCTTTTTCCTTAATAGATTCTCCTTATATATTTCCCCAAAGTTTTAATTCACTTTTACCAACCTTTATTTATAAAAGAAGTGTATATAAGAAAAGAAGTGTATATGTGCGCAAAGTGCAAGGCTATTAGTATGAAAAGCTTTAATCTGTATGACAGCTTAATTTTTAAAAACACATTTTGTGAGAATCGTGAGAATTCAGCTGTTCATAAAAGAAATGAAGGAAATTAAGCATCATTATATTATGTGTGTTGGCGCTCTGTTGGACTCTGGCTTAAATTTATCTTGGCACCGAAGTTCTTTGGTGGGAATGTGCACATATGTTGGATATTTTAAAAATGTTAATTAATTAAAAATTTAGCGATAGTGTGAAACTTTTACCTATGACTTTAAAAAATAATTCAGCGTAAAAATAATTTTGTCTCCATTTTATAATTCAAAACATTATCTTTTTAATGATATCAGGTTTGTTCTTGAGCAGTTTTTCTTCATTTGATAAAATATTTTTTTAAATTCCGTGATAATTAAAAGTATATTTAATAAAAGTTTCAAAACTTCATTTCTATCGAGGCAAAATATTTCTTTTGCTTGTGAAAAATTACAATATTTGCACACTTTAAAGTTTTATTTCAAATACTGTTACCAAAAAATGACTTATTTTTCCTTGTACTTATATATCTAAAAATTAATTTTATTATGTGGTTTCCCGAATTTCTTGCATTAAGCGTTTTTTTCGTTTACCAAAAGATTTAAAACAGTAATTAATGATTGCAAAGGTCTGTAGAATTGCGTGCAGTATCATTGTCCTAAGCAGCAATTGAAATTCGATTAATATCGCCTTTCTAACGATGCTAAACATATTAATTGTTAACTTTGATGTGCCTTGTCTCTCTGAAACGTCTGATTTGTTCCTTATATACAGTCCCTTTTCTAAGCAATCCGTTCACAACAAGAGAAAGAGAAGCAAGAGGATGTGGATGAGGGATCCTAAGAGGATGAGGGAAGACAAGCAAGAGGACAGAAACACAATTAATCGGAATCGCCGTCGCTTGACCTTGTTAACAGAAGAGGGGAACTCGTCTCTAGGTTCCTGTTCCTGTTATCTCTGCTCAGTTAGACTTTTTCAGATAAAAAGAAATCCTCAAACTAATGTACTAAACTTCGTTTACTTTTTAATTTAGTTTGAAAAATGGAAGATTTTGGGAGGAAATCAATTTAAATTTTATTTAAAATTTATTGTTTTGGATTAATAGGTTCTGTATAATTTAATCAATAATTTTTTATTAAATAATCTTGTTTTTGTGTCAGTACTTAATAGATATTGAAAGAGGAAAGAATTTCATTGGTCTGTTGACATCTTTAAAAAGAGTATTGCAACAAATAATGTAAAAGCTATGTAAAATATATAATGATTTTTACGGAAATATAAGAAGAGAAATCAAGCAAGAAAATACATAATTATGATTAATTTATTCAAAGCTTTTAAGAATATTTTATCTTCTCTCCAACTTTATATTATCTGTTGAGTGCTTGTAAAATATTAAGTGAATTTAAAGCCCCTTTGCATAGTGTTAGTAATAATTCATAATCAATTGTAGTTTTTTAATTGAAAATAATGTGATAAATCCCAATTAAAAATGAAAAGAAAGCTTCTTATTTAAACTGACATATTTTGATTTTAAAAGAGAATTAAAAAAAAACTTATTAAGACAGATGATAACCCAAATCAATTATTTTCAAATGACTTCAGCGAAACCAACGTGCTTGCTCATTTTTCGGCCATTTTAAAGTCAACTAAACTTCGAATAATTTTATTTATATACTAGAAAATTTCTATTTTCTGTAAACTTTTTAATCTGTGATATTACGTATATGTAATAGGTTCACTTTAGTGTATTATATTTTTATAGCATCATATTAAATATAAAAAAACTACAATATTTTAAATGAAATGTAAGGAAAAAGATTCTTGAAATAATTTTCAAGTTTTCTTAAGGGGATAACCATTTTTTTAAGTCGAGCTCAATTGAATATCAAGATATAACTAAAGCAATTTATTAAGCACAGCTGTTAAGAAATTATTTCTCTGAAATTGAAGATATGACACTAGCTGATTCGATTTCTTTCCTTTTATAAAATACTCCCTCTTTCCTAGAAAGATAAAAGCTGTGAATTAAAAATCTGAGGATACACTATGCGGGTGACAAATTCCCTTTTCTAGAGCAGCTGCTCTTAAAAATATTCTGCCTAAAACCTGACCTGTGGAACTTATTCTATAAAAAGATCCTTTTCTTCCTGGAATATCGGCTAATAAATCAAATCTTAGCAAATTGAAATAACCTTGCACGTGCTGCACAATTCCACGTAACCAAAGCCTTGAAACAAAATATGTCAAAGTGCCCCACCTGGGCTGTTCTTGTAGCTTTTCTCGACAATGCCCCTAAATTAGGGCCTCCCACTCACTGAACTGCGGGCCCTGCTGAAATTAGATCTGTAAATGGAATTCGTTGATTCGGATTGGCAGGATTTCCCACTCACTGAAAAAGACAATAGGGAAAAAAATAACGATTCAGAAGCTATTGTTTAGACATCCACTCTAGCAATTTTTTTTTCTGTATGTATGTATTGCTTTAAGTATTAGCACTTCTATACATTATTCTAGTTATATAATAATTATGATGTCCTCTCAAATATTACATTTAAATTCTCATTTAACCTTACATTGCAGTTTGTAACCAAATGGCTACATATTTTTACTTTCACTTCTAAGCTTCACATGACTACACCAAAGGGCAATTCTGAGTGTTTGGAAATCCTTTTTATATGCTATTTGATAAACATTTGTGGAAAATACCGATATGTGACAATAGAAGTAACAGAATTAGAATTAAAATATAAGTAAAAATACCATGCTGGCTGTTGTATGAATAGTTCTACCACTAAAAAATATTATATATATTGCAAAAAAGGGCTTTTATTTTTATTACTGGATTGTTATAGTATAGTTTGTCTCACTGGAATGTTGTTTAATTCATATTGTAACCATATAGCACATTTTAGTTAAAAAAATTCGTGATAAATATAATTTAAACATTTTTTTTAGTAATTTTATAGCTATGTAAACCCATTTTCTTTTTGTAAATTTAAAAATAAGAAGCTATGTATTTTAGGGTTAACTGTATTAAAACAGTTTGTTCTCTAACATAATGTTATTACTTATACATTACTCTAAGAAAAGATGTTTTCAGGGATGTAATCTGTGACTTCATTGTATTATATTTTTTAAGTATTGTTTTAAAACTCATTTTCAATAATAACGAGATCATTTATGAAGAATTTTCTTAAGCTGTGGAAAATAGAATTTGTTGAGCCTTCATATAAAATTGAAAAAATATTAATATATGAATCAAATGTTTATACATGACTTCCACTTTCATGCCAATATGCAATTTCACTTTTCCAAAAAAAAAAAAAATTTATTGCATAATCCATAGAAATTTTAATACCTTATAAAAAACGTTTTTCTTATAGTGTGGAACTATGGTTATCGAAGTATCTAATAATTTTCAAATCATATTATACTTAAGTGTACATCCTTAATATAAGATTGAAAAAAATGTACAAATCAGATGTTTATACATTTCTTTTCCATTAATATCCCTATACATGTCTTCATTTTTTAAAAATTACTGATTGCTTAATTTATAAAAATTTCTGTATCCTTTAAATAACGCTTTTTATATAGTGGAATGGTGACCATCTTTGCGTCTCATATTCAATTCATATCATTCTTATATCTTGTTATCACGGTTAGATTTGTTTGCTCTAAATCGGTGAGAAATTCACCTGATAGACTTTTATCATTATTCACGAGTTTATCATGTTGGATGAAGTTCAAATATTCAAATTCTGTGAAAAAAAAACGCTTAAGAAATTTTGTATTATTTTTGTTTCAGATTTAGATTTAGATTTTACTTACAGCTTACTTACATTCATAGCAATTACGTTAAGATACATATAAAAATTATAATTTATCATTCGTTCCTAGTTTTATAAAATGAAAGAAACGTTATAAATCCTCCGAGATCGTAATCCTATATGCTTTCTATAATGTCGTGAAAAAAGGTACGAATTGCTTATATTTGAATTATTTATACGCAATTAAATTTGGTAAGCGGATTAAATTTAGAAGGAGGTTGTATGAATAATATATACAGCTTTGATTAAATGTGTCACGTTATAAAATCATAAAATATTATTTAAAGCATTCAAATAGATAAGCTGTGGGAACGAATTGATTGAAAGATGAATATACAAATGTTAATTAATTTCCATACAATTTTATTAAGCTTATTTTATATTTTGGTGTTAGGGATAAGCTGAATGAACAATAATACGAATTGCTTGCATTTATGAATAAGAACAAACACAAAACAAATCTTTTGCACTATTAAGGGCATGTATTTTATATATACATGAATTTCCTAACCATGTCTTATTTATTTATGTTCTGTTTGCCATTCCTTCCGTTTAAAACAAATCTTTAAAATATTTTTTTGAGGGAAAAAAAAGTAATTTTCCAAGATTTTTCTGTTTTCTTAAACTTCATCCAATCTTGGGAATGCTTTTTATTATTTTTTTTTTCCTTCCTCCATTTTGGAAACGAGAGCAATTTTTCATGTCTGATTCACAAAGGGTTTTCACCGAGGAAACTATGAATTTTTCACAATATGACAGGGTTGGAAAAACCAGTTCAGAGCATTACACTACACTCAAATTGGCGAGCATGAGGGATGAGCATGGTATACAATTTCTGACTGCATGACACATGATGTCGATTTCATTCTTCATTGTGTTAGAAATATATTTCTTGGCGCCTGTCAGATATTCCTGTCACAAATAAAACTCTTAAAAAGGATTGATTTGTTTCTGATGTATCTGTGTGTGTTTGGGCGTGTCCGAATCACTTTCATAGTTTTCTTAGCAGCTTAGTGGTAGTCATAGATTCTGTTTCATAGTGTGGTCCTATTAATTAAAGATCAATGCCCGCTTTATCTTCTCAGTGTTTGAAGCGTTAAAAATTAAATCATTAGATTCTGATCAATTATTAAATGGAACCGTTTTGTCGTTATCATAATTGGGAGAAAATGACTTTTTTTCCTTCCTTCCATATAAATCTAGGGAAGAAATCTTAATTTCAGGAGATTTTTAGTAAAATGAAACAAATTATGTATTATTAATCTAAATTTTAATTTCTTCATATATGAAAAGTATTCTAAAAAAGTATAGTAAAACGAAAGTATTCTAAAAAATTTGATGCTAAAACTTCGATGCTAGATCTCCCTAAGTTTGCCGAAATCAATTTTTTCGATTATAACTGTTGTTTTGTCTGTGAACACAATATATCAAAAGATGAAAGAGTTAGACAATTTGGTGTATATCATTTGGTGTATCACAAATTTGGTATATATCATTATATTAAATTTATGCATCTGTATCAAATTACTATGAAATCTATCCATGGGAAATCTGTCTATCCATCAATTTCATGTGAATACTATAATTCAGAAACACAGTCAGCTAAATGTATCTTGTATTCGGTCTTTAATATTATTGATATCTTTCAAATTATAAACCGAATCAAATTAAAAACCGCTAGAAATATTTTAAAAGCTTATACAAAACCTGTAATACTATGCATGCAAGCGCAAAGGTCGTCAATAATGCTATTGGTTCGTTCCCAAGATTTACTCTATACAGTGATTAAATTTCTTCAGTTTCTTTATACCTGTTTAAAAATTATTAAATTGCTATTCCTCATTCGTATTTTTCACTGTTTTCTGTTTAAAATGCCAATATTATTACTTTCTATTTAAAATTTTAACTATGTCTCAAATAAATTAGTTTTGTTGCTCTGTGTTTCAGGATTTTTCTCAGTGGCACATATGCAATTCCAATTAACACATCTTCTTTAATGTAAACTAATTATTCTGTAAGTTATCAATATCAGTGCAAAAGCGCATAACATCATCTTTTTTCAAACGCATAAATAGAAACTTCGCAAAGTAAAAGCAAAAATTCCATTTGGCCAAACGTTGCATTAGAAATTCGTTGGTATTTGTATTCAAATATTTTCTTTATATTAGGCGTGAATTGCATTTAAAAAGTTTTAGCGTAATTATTTATTGAAACTCTACTCTATCATCTGACAACACAATTGCACAAGATGTAAAACAGTTTTTTTTTCTTTTTCAAATGCACGATTGTCGTCTTCCAAGCAAGTCGAAAATGCCCCAAAAAAAGTAATCACATTTTCATCCTGCTTGTTTACTCTAGCGATATCTATCAGCCTTTCTTTAATTACTCCTTCCTGGAATCCTGAGTGAGTCACATTTGTTTATCGCATCCACGCTGGTCCATAAACAGTTCAAATCTTCATCGCCTGTGACATTTCCTTACTTGCTCTTTCGGACACATCAGATTTTAATAAGGTCATCGCATAATATATATTCATGGTATTCATCCGCCCAAGGACGTCTCTATCAAAAGGGTGGAAGCTACATCAAACGGAAATTAATCTTTATAAAATTTCCGCCAGAATTAGCATATAATTTTCCATCTCTGACCTTGCTGATCTTTTGTTAGTGGCCTAAATAGATGTGCCTCGATGTTTTGTTTTTAATTTATTGATGCATAGCTTTTTGTGTGGAAGCGAAACGAATTTGATAATTGTAGTTGTTTGGTCCAGCCTTTTGCTGGCTGCCGGTAGCAATCATGTTGCGTTGTGTTATTAATGGATAATCATTGATTTTTTTATTGTTACGCCCGTTCTTCGTGATATCATTTATTTAATCTGTTTGACAGGCCGACTCGTTTAAGCGTTATTGGATTTATTTTAAAATAGGTAGCAATTAATTTATAATTGGTTCATTATCTAGCATAATACGCTGTTTTGTTTTATCAGACTTGCTTTGTATTCGTGTTGCTGACAGAGGATTGGGGATACTTTTTTCTTATTTTATGGACCACTAAACTAGAAATATTGACTTAAAGCAAGTAGCAAAAAAAATTCTGACTTAATCGAATCGTTTTAAAATGTTAATTGTTTATTCGGATTTAACACGTTATGTCTGAATTAAAAGGCTAAGTGTCATATATTTCAGTCTCATTTGCATAATCCTTACTTCAGCAATTTTATATGCTTTAACTTTTTTCTTTTCTTTTAAAAGTAGTAAAAGAATATAGCGTTTAACAATGCTGATTCTCCGGTTTTCTGGTAGCTGCGGATGCTGTTTTATAGCTGTCATATAAGTTAAAATTGGTTTTGAATGTCGGATTTTATTTTTAATTTCTCTTCTTATTATTTTTTCCTTCTCAGTGCTGCTCTATTTTGTTTAATCTGTAGTTACCTCTGCGCCATCACCATTACGATATATATATTTTACTGCTTTATGTTGTTTCCCATCTATTTACCATTGAAATCTATTAATTTTTTATGCTTAGTATTGTTTCCTCTATATTTACTTATTTACTTATGTTCCCTCTCCATTGTAATATATTATTTTTTATTATACAGCATTCATTCTTAATTGTGATATTTTTGTTCTTCACTAAAATAGGAAAAGTTTATTATGGAAAAATAAACTTTTCCTACTTTCATAAGAAAGCAAAGCTTCTTATACTTTTTGACCTACATAACGTTTACAACAGAACCTTTCATATCTATCATCTATTTTAAGATATATTTCCAGAAAAAAGGCTAAAAATAACAAGAGCATGAATTATTAATTAATGGAGAATTCTTTGGAGGTGTCGACTAGAAAAGAAATGTATTCGTGCTTATTAGTAATAGAAGGCCTATTAAGAAACATTACAATCACTGATATTAAAGTAACAGAAGTTATAAACTATTTTGTTTTATAACAGAATTTTTTTCTATTATATTTCAGTTTATTGCTTATTCGAAATTTCTTGGCATTTTGAATGTACTGGTTGCAATAAATATATATATCCAATGCTCGACAAAATTATTAGGGAGAAGTATTTTTACAGAAGCTAGTAATTTCCTATTTTAAATTATTTGTGTATAGCCAGAGGGTTTATGAAACGGAGAGTTGCTTCAAACACACCGAGCAACTTTATTCTCAGAAAGGGAGTGTATAAAACTCACAACAGCTGTTCCCTAGCAGACGGTTCTTGCCTGTAGGACCCATTTAGAATATATATGAGAGTACGTGCTTTTCTATCATTATTTTGAGCCTCCCCCCACTTTATTTCCTCCTCATCCCCTTTTTTTTTCTTCTTTCAATTCCTTAAACTTTTTATGCAAAAGAAATTCTTTGATGCACTTCAATCTTAAATATTATAATTGACTTATCAAATGGAAATTTATTATTTAAAATATATATTTAGATGATTAAGCTTGGAATAAAATGAAACAAAAGCAGCTTACTAATTAGTATACTTTTTGGAATTTGTAAATCTGAAATTACAGTTTTTTGCCTGGTCACTACTTAAGTATCTTTTATCTCTCTGATAATTACAATTAATGTCCAACTTAACTAAGATATGACAAACATTTGCGAATTCTATAGTGCAAATTATGGTGAATAATTCTTTAGATATATATAATTAATTGCAACAGATCATTTTACGACCTAAGTGTTTTACAGATTTATTTTAAATTAAATAACAATAAGTAAAGTATTTCGCTTTTATTGGAATTACTATAAGTCATAAAAAACTTTTATTTTACCGATAATGCCGCTCAATTCATCAAAAGTGCTAATTTTCCTTTTCAGATGACTTTGTGAATGAGTCACTATAACCATTAGGTAGACCACCTTGTCGATTACATTGCAGACCAGTTTTCACCCAGAGGAAGTAATTAATGACATTCACTATATAACGAATATGAATTTATTTCATTTTCACAAGCAATAAAACACGTCATTTTTTTGAATAGTGAATTGTCAGGCAACCTAATAAACAGTTATTTGCACCATGTAGAATATTAATAAGCTATTTGTATACTAGATGAGTGCCAAGTGCTTGATCTGACTGTCTAATTACGTGATAATAACTTTCTTTTCTATGGCGAAAGGCTCTTGAAATGTTAGGGTATTGGCTTGGTTGAATGGAACGAGTCCCACGTGGCAGGTGTGTCTTGAAGTTTTGTGCCATCTGCAGTCAGTACCCCCTCCCCCCCGTAAATCCCTCTTGGTAATTTTACATCTTTCCCTGAATCATTATTATCGACGCGGTAATAAGAGTATTTTTACAAATGGCTTTCCTGATGAGTCTGTTGTGCTCTAAGGCAATGAAGATTTTTCTTAGTATGATGGAGATTAGATAAACTCGTCCGTCTGTGGATGGGTCATTTTTTTCTGTCTGTATGACATGAAATTATTGGGGATCAACTTTTAGACCAGAGGCAGAATGTTATATCTATATTTGTAATATTTTATTCGTATTGCTGTTTTTTGAGTTTGGCAGCAAAAAGGAGTTCTATATTACTTTTTGAATGAGAAAAATTCACAATGTTAATTTTGATATTTTGGCATTGGTTAGTTGAAGTATCAACTTTATTTTCGTATTTTCAAATTAAAATTTTTTTCTTCTTTTTTTTATTTCTTATCTTCTTTTATTCATATCTTTTTCTATTTTCTTATATATAACATAAGTCTTCCATCTTTCACCGCAGCCTCCTTTCAAACGTATTTCAATGGAAATTCTAGAGAAACCGACAGACATCAATGTATCTTAGAAAAATTTCCAAAATTAGCCAGCCGTAGCTAGTGAACCGTTGCTAAAATCACTGTTGTTTATTAGCTTCCGAGTAGTGCTGGTTAAAAGCCACAGTTAGATGAACAGATTTTGTAAGCTTCTTTATCCAATATTTTCCTTAACTGAATGACCAATTGCGAGCACATTCCGTGTGTTAACATTCTGTCACAAATCAGACCTGCACGCAGTTGTCTTAATATACTGTTTATTTATTGGAAGTCGGACTTAACTCAAATTTGATTATTTCTGTACAATTTGGAATCATAACACATGGAATAAATAGTATCCTTAACGGTTTTTCTTATTTTGTCTTTCTAAGATAAAATCTTACCTACTTCTCTTTCCGAACTCCTACGTGAAATATCTTACTTAACGGGCAATAAATGATTATACCCTCTAACGGTGAAGAACGAAATAATAGTGAAAAATGCATTAGAATTCCATTTTTCGATCATAATACTTTAACATGAGATCATCAAATTTTATTTTTGCCTCATTTTTATTCGACGGCTCTCTCGTATTAAATCTTTTATGCACTTTTGTGCCCTTTAATTTAAGTGATTCTTTGCGAGTCTGGGGAGGACTGGTGACGTCAGGGAGAGATTACGGGGTTCTTGGGGATTGTGGGTAAATGACCCGCTTGATAGAGCCCCGAAGAAATAAGTGATTTCTAAAGGCATTACATCGTCTACGGGGACCGTAACCCAACTGAAGTTTTTGATGGATCCTGTTGCAATATTATGATGAGGATGTAATTTGTGTCGCTTATTACGAAATTCTACAGCATCGTATCTGCAGTATTAAATAGTATTTTATTATAATTACTTCTATTTTGTAATTATAAGTTAATTAAGCACTCAACTGTTAAGATTAATATATTTTCACAAAAACTGAAAGGATCAAGCTTTTTCTAATAGCAATATAATTTTTTCAAAAATAGTAATTCCTTGAGGTCTATTTCGAAAAGAAATATTTTTAGAGCAAATCATGTTACATGAGTTTTAATAATATTATCTTCTAGACTTCGGAGCTTTTAATTCCCTGAGCGTGTGTAAAAAGACACTGAAAACTTTTTCATGTCTATTATTCTGAAAGATATAATTCTAAAGGGCTTTTATTTAAAATATACGATACACAGACTCCACTTATCGTCTGTTACTCTTTTTAATTAAAAGAAGAATATGAATTGCTCCAGATAATTTTTAAATCTTGTAATTTTTCAAGACAAAAAGATTATTTTAAACGATTTTTATAACATTAGTGAGTTAAAATTTTTCTTTCATTTATTAAACAATTGTATGAAATTACACAAAATTTTTTGAGTGGCAACTCGCAATACTTAATTGAAAATGAATATATAGATCTTGAAAAATGATTTAAAACATCTACAAAATTTTAATTTAAAAGACATTGTTTTAATTTTTCTATAGATGAACGCATGGCTTTTAATTTGTAAAGATTAACTATGTAATTAATTGCACAAAAGTTTCGCTCCGACTTTCATAATACTTCATAATAATTGCTAGCAATATCTGAAACAAATCTCTTGTTCAATTTGGATTTTTGTAATGAACTAAATATTAATAAATTTTTCTTTTATATTTTATTTTTCATTCTTTATTTTGTATTATTAGCAATAAAAAATTGCCAAATGTTTATTATTTAAAGGTTTTAATTTTCAGTTCGGATTACAGCAATATAAAAGGGGTAATTGTATTATATTTGATTACAATTTTTTATTTCCTTACTAATAATTTTTATAGTGTTATTTAAAGGAAAACAACTTTAAGTTTTGCATATTAGTTTTAAAATCTTATATAAATCTTATTTATTCATTTAATTTTTGTAATAATCGAAACAATTACTATCATGCCTTAATTTAAAGCAGCTGTTTATTAATTAATACTTATTCAAAGACATTTACAGCGTTTTAATATTAAGCTGTATATTAGAAAAATAATTCGTTTATCAATATTTTAATCTTGCACATGTAATTATTCAGTGCATAATACTGAAAGTTTTCTTGGATCGAATTATGAAAGCAGCTTGACAATATGCATTTCACCCCTTATTTCACACCTTTCCACATCGCTCGTGTTAATGGAGTCGAATCTATGGAACACGAAAAGTGATTTTTCCTGAGAACAAATTTTATCCCGAATCATAAAAAGAAGCTGGTTTTTCATGGGTGAATAAGAGAAAGAAAAGCAAGCAAAAATGTGGAGAAAAAAAAGTTCACATCAAAGGAAAGAAAGGAATGAAAATATTAAAAAAAAAAGCCACGGAAGGTGGTATTGAATTATGATAGCCTTCTACTCCCATCGTAAACACGAATGATGCCTGCATCTTTGAGGTCACGATATTTCTGTGCTGTCTAGTATTTGTACATGCGCTATCTCGCAGTTTTTAGAGACGGTGTGTGAAAACTAGACAAGAAACCGATAGATAAGCTGAGGGGTTTGCAAACATATGTCGAAATGAAATATTCGACTAAGTGTGTTTGTGATATCTTGAAGTATGCGGGGAGGGGCAGCTTGCATTCTCCGTTTCGAATTTCCTCTAATCTGATAGATGCGTGTCTGTAGATAACAGTGAAAAAATGTCGGTTTACATGGTGCAATATTTTGCTTCTTAAAAATAAGATTTTATAAAGTTGTTAAGAATTTGTTTTAAAATCAATTTATTTATTGAATAAGGCTTGGGCATTGATAAACTGACTCATATATCCATGAATTAATAAAAATAAGTTATTTCATATTCTGTCATGGATATGCAATTCAAGACTATGTGATCGGATTTGGATAATTTAAAATTTTGGTATTTGTTTTTAATTGCATTTGTTATTTGCTTCACCAGATTGTTGGTTTATCGGAATTTTTTCTTTTCGTTGGAAGTTCCTGTTTCTTTGAGTTGTTTTTGAGCTACTTCTGTAATAATTTAAATATACCAAAAATCGTATTCTCGAAGACTGCTGATTTAAAATAAAGTGTTAAGATTTAATAATTGGTGCAATTTGTTTACAACTATTCTTTTTTTATTTTACGGCTTAATTTAAATAATTTTTCTGACTTTTAATATTAATTATTATGCGAAATACCTCTAACAAATATGAAATTCATCAAATCTGATTTATACTTCAAATTTCGTATAACATTTTATCCATAATTTTTCTCATTTTATACTTATTATAGTGGATATCGATGTATAAAAACTGGCTGGATTTTGATATTTCACTCAGTTTTGACAATTTTGAATCAATAAAAACTATTGAATAATTTTCTTTGTCTTTATTTTTATGGTAGTATCTAATGAATTTTAAGCCATCTCCTTTCGAGTGCAAACGTTATATTTAGCAATAACGGTGTATTTATTAAAAATTTCCATATTTGTGTAAGTTGAGCTGGATTTTGATGTTTTTTCCCTTCGATATAAGTGATAAAATGTTCAAATATGTATTAAAATCTAAGTGACATGCATTTATAAAGTACTTTGAGAAGTATAAAGATTTTTTTACGAACTGAAGACAATATTCAAATTTTACTAATTAGGAAATATGTCAAATGGAAAATTAATAGTTTTATTTTGTAATTGCTTTGTCATTCTCTTCACATTGAAATAATAAAAAATACTTTATTTATCTATAATTAATTTTAATTTATAATCATTATTCAAAGATATTACTGTATTCATTATAATAAATGTGTAAAATTTCTAGCTCATTAGCTGAACAAATTTTAGTATCATATATTAGCCTCCATGCACATTACTCCCATGTCCGTTTTCCAAGGACATCTATAATAATAAAACCTTTGTCGAAACAAGAGACCACGAAAAACATCCCTACCCTCTCGCTTGTCACTTTGTGTTCCAGAACAAATAAGACATTGTTAGTTCCCGGAAAACTTTAAATAAGAAGAAAAAGTAGATCAGAATTCTGTCAAACCGCTGTAGTCCTGTAATCATTAAGTGGACCTTTAGTGCCAACCGAAACAAGAGAACAAAACAGAAGAGTGGAAAGAAAAGAAAAAGAAAAAAAAAAAAAAGGCAGAAACATATTTTGCTGTCCGATGCAGAGTTTTTCTATGTTTAGTTCGCTCGCATTTAAAATCCCTTCGTTATTGTTTGGAATTTTTTGAAGTACACACACGCACAAAAAATGTCATATAAAAAGGTCTTATTTCATTTTTTGTTTGGACATTCATTAAAGATACGTTAAAAGGGGAAAAAATAATTAAAAGTTTAAGGGTCCTTGTAGCGTAGGAAAAAGGTCTGTAAAAAAAAGACGGTAAAAAAGAACCTATGACAAAAATACTCGAAAGAGAAAGATTGGAGTTTTTTTTTTTTTAATTATTTTTTCTGACATCTTGCGCTCAGCCGATAAGCAATAAGGGAGGAAACAGTGTCTTTGTACCGTAAATGAAGGGCAAAGTCCAAATTATTAAAAAGTCGCATCTGAACAACCTCTTTTGGTCTTAGTTATAAGCTGAGTTAATTAAGAATATTTAATGGTCCCCAGTCTTGCAATGTTTCGGGCAATCTCAAAACTGAGCTGAAAAGTTTCCATTAATATTTTTTGATAGTGAATTCATTATGAAAAACATTTTGTTAAAAGTGGCATTTAGCTCCCGTTTGCGCATTAAAGAAATTAGCTTTTCCGAAAACTTTTTTTGGAATCTTTGTTATGTGGTATTTTAAAAGTAAATTTTCTGCTCGGAAATTCATTTAAAGAAGTGCATCAGGTCTTTAAAAATCTTAATTGTTAATACTTAATATACTATCTTCTTATTGGTTGTATCTTTGATTACTTTTTCTTGTATGTATATTTGTTATTAAAGGTGTAATAATGAATTGCTTTTCTCTTTCTTTTAATGAATTGCTTTTCTCTTTCTTTTAATGAATTGTACTTTTATTTAAAACTGATTTAGTTTTTTTTTTAATTTTCAAGTCTAATTTTTAAAAAACTTCCAAGTTAAACAAAATGGAGTATAATTCTTTTTTTTCCCTTCAAACTTTTTCACTGCTATTGATAAACTACTTAAGTATCTGTTGCTCTAAATTTATCTTAAAATGTTGACTAATGTTTTTATTTAACATATCCTAAGAATTGAGAAATAAAATTAGATTAATAAATTCTATAAATTAAAAAAAAAGCAGTTTTATCTAACTGACCTTAGGTTAAGTTCGTTTCAGCTAATTGAAATTTAGTAAATTAGGTTAGAAAATTAAATTTGGACGTTTGTTTAAAATTGCGTCTTGAAATACAATTTTCCTATATTAAAATTTCGGATTATTTTGCCCCAATTATATTCTTCTATAATTAATGCAGACATTATTTAAGTATTCAGTTCGATTTCTTAATAGTTTAAGAACAAATTCATTTTACTCTCCTGAGAAAGAATTTCCACTCGTGATCCAATCAATTGAGTGACTCGAATCTTGATTCAATAATCATTAGAAATACTCATACTCTTCCATTCAGAAAAAGTCTTTTTAACGACTTAAAGAATTATATTTTATACCATTTGAATAATTATATGTATTACTGTAAAAAATCACTAAATCTAATTTTTATACAATCCACCGGCCTAATATAATGTTCTCACCTCTTTAAGATTTTAATCGAAAAAATTCCACTTCTGCAACTAAATTCGGCAACTTGGAATTTCAATAATTCTTTACAATCAGTGGCCTCTTCAGTGCAACCTGGTAGCTATATTTAACCTCTTATTCCGAAATTGAAGTGATTTAAAACAGTGATATTTAAATATTCGTGATTTGTTCGGCTCTAATTTGTATTTTTGTCTAAAATGTTGAAATATTAAGAATATCTTTAAAATGTTAATTAATAACAATTTAGATTTTCGAATTTCTTTTTCAGCGATACATTTATTGACTGGAACAACATAAAAAATAATTGGCTTCTTTAATCAAACATTTTTGTCTCCCGTCTCTGGTGATTTAGAAACTAGATACTAGAATTGAAATTTGAGTAAATCCCTAGTATAAAGGCATTTTATTTTTTTACATCTTTAAAATAAATTAACTATTTTTAGTTCGCTATGAAATTATAATTTTTTACTGTAAATATTCTTGTTACATTGTATAGAAAAGAATGTAATAAGAAAAAATATATTTCGACTATTCTTATTATGTTTCCGCTTTCACAAAATCTAAACTTTAAGACGTTTTCAAATTTCCTAACATCTGAGACTACGTAGTTTCTTCAACGAATATATGACATTGAACATTTTGTCTATTCACCTTAGTCAATAAGTCTCAATTCATTGTAACTGTTCAGCGGCGGGGTTCACTCTTTTGTAAGGGTTATATTAAAAGGCACTTCGTTTTGGTCTTCCCGAGTCACCAAAACGCTTATTACGAGGAACAGGAAAATAGTGGATCCCCCGAAGCGTCCGCAGAGCTTAATGCTTATGAATATTAATAATATCTGTTCGTTAATTAATACGGCGCTAATTAATTCCCTTAATGGATGGAACTTACGGTTCCCTTTGGGGTATTTTATCACCGCTATTATGTGTTCGGGTTTCGTGTTAAGACTTCCACTCTGACAGGATTATTTAATGTTTTTGGCCTGAAAGTGTTGTTTGTGAAAGGGTATTGAGGTACATTCTTCTCTTGGCATGTTGAGGTGCATTCCATTCAAACTTTCTTCGTCCTTTTCTTTTCTTCTTTTGAAATAAGGATGTCTGAGAGTTTAGTTCGTATTGTTACAATTTTGAATGCAATTGAATTCAGAAATATGTAATGTCAGCTAATGTGTATGTTAAAATACGCGGACATACTGTCTAGATGTTATTGAAGTCTGGTGTCGCACATTAGATGGCTTTTGTGGTTTGGAGCATTTTCCTGTTTGATGAATATCTTATGTAATATTTGATGAGAACCGAAAGATAAATCTTATTTCCCTTCTTTCAGGTGAATTAAAATTGAGGAAAATTTCATACAACGAGATATGAATATTTGATACGATAGTTGATTAATTTTGATTTCATGGTATACATAAGATATACTGGAGGGTAGAAATGAATTGTAAAAAAATAGTCTACACATATAAGTATTAAAAAATAAATGTGCACCGTTATGTTTAAATCTGAAAATGAATACATACGAAGAACTTTTCACAAAGATTTTACTCTAAATTGAAAATATATTAAGAAATATTGTTTTTTAATTTGATGGTATCAAAGTTTTTGAAATTTATATATTGCGATATTGACGTCGTATTTCACCATTTCTGTAATATCGACGAATGTTGATAAATCTACACAATTTTCTTTCCTTTGTCTCATAAATATTACAAAATAACAACTTGAATTCGACGTATCTACCTTTGTAAGATTTAATTTGCTGCTTTTTAAAATCATTTATAGAGCTGGCAATCTTGCATCGCAAAAATGAGCCAATCTTGTTAAAAATATGAAATAATCTTGTGCCTTTCATGATATTGAGTAAGTAAATAAAGGTCTTAATTTCGCCTAAAGGCCTTATTTTACCTAGCTAAAATTTAAAGACTGTTTAATTTTTGAAATAAATCATTTATAAAACGAAACATTTTCAATTCCTATCTTAGTTTGAATAAAATCTTACTTTCCTACAAGTGAAAAAAAAAATTAGCGATATTGTTCTTTAAACGACTGTTTAATTTCCGTATCCTTTGTAATTCACTTCTAGTTCACGAAATGCTGTGCACCCACTTACTCCACAAATCTGTCCCGTGCAGTGTCTCTTTCATTAGGTGAATGAACATTGAAACCACTTCATTTGGCCCATACCTCCCCGATTGTCATTTCGATTTAATATCGAGGAAGTGCTTTATTTGCATTCCACCTTATTTACTGATATTCCCGAAATCTCACTTCCATCGGCCATTTACCTCTATCAGTATCTCGCAGTTTGACAGTCATTACAATTTCCACAAAGCATTAAACAATGGCGCGCATCCGCCTCCCGTGATTTATGCCGCGCCATCTTTCATTGAAATGTTTGGGAAAACAGGCCATTGCCAAGTTTAATTTTCGGAAATGATTAATGTTGGGAGCTCTTGATAAATGGCGAGTGGCCTGCCGTTGTCGGTTGGCGGATGGAGGACTTTGCTAAAAGGGTTTCGCTCCTGCTGGGCAAATAGCGTACTTTGCTCAAAATCGAAGATTCGTTGCAGGAAAGGTTGGATTTAAAGCCCCTTTCAACTTCAGGTTGTAGCGAAATAATCTTCCTGAATTCAAAGAATAATCTTTGAATTAATTTGTCTTTAATAGTGTCTCTTTATGCGTCGCCTTTGTTTCCCTCGTTTGTTTATTCAAATAGGGTCTTTGCATATTCAAAAATTCATTTAAAATGCTATAATCACAACCTTTTTAAAAGGTAGATCATGGATTGCAAAAATTTTTGTGCAATGTGTTTTTTAGAACTTTTAGTGTCCTGTTTTTCGCTTTATTCCAAGTTGTTTATTATTTAAAATGAAATAAATAATTATTTTGAGCAAAATTGGGTATTTGTTTTTCCTTTGATGAAACACAATTGAAATTCTGGCGGTAAATACGAAACAAACGATACTGAAACACAAATCATTTTCTAATTTAAAGGGAATGGCAAGAAATTTTAGAAGCATGCTGTAATCAACTAATACAATTAAATTTTTACAAATCAAAACAGAATGAAAACGTTTATGTATTATTAATAAATACTATTCTTGTTTATTCTGAGATAATTCAATGAATGTTAATAATTTCTGACTGACTTCGTGCTACAAAGTGTTCTTTATTGAGAGAAGTCCTCGATTTGGCAATAACTTGAGATAATGAAGCCTTTAGTGGACAACTCAATGTTAAGCTTTAAAATACGACGTAAGTTATACGGATTGTAACAAAACAGTTTGCAGATTTTTTAAAGAATTTTTCCATAAATGTGCAGCATGTGCTTTAATTAAAACTCCCTCATGAAGATTTCAGGTATGAAGTTTAGAAATCCAAATAATTATTTAATGTTATCCTTGTTTCAGTTAAGAATTTCTGAGATTTTGATATAGTCTATTGGATGTTTCAATTAGCAAATTATATTTTTGACGTATAGTGATGATCATATTTTTGATCAGTGTAACACAAATCGAAATTATATCAAAAGATTAATTTATATTTTTGTTATACTATTCGTAAATTCCTGAAGGTGTTTTTTTCTTTTGCAAAATTTATTCAAATATTTTTATTCATTGTTTTGCATGCCTAAGTTTACGAATTGTTTTAAAAATCAGCTTCTGTTAAACACTTTGACTTTGTTCATAATCAAACCAAAGTTTTGAAAATGCCTTTAATAAAATTAGAATATGTTTCAGGCCGGATGACATTCACTCAATGCCATTCTCTAATTTCTAACATTCCTTCATAGTTAATGAAAATGTTGTCAGGGCTTAAATATAAGTTGCATAAAAAATAGTCAAAATTTTCATTTAAATACTGTTTATAATTTTTTGAATTTATCCTTCTTTTTATTTACCTCATTTATAAAATAATATCCAGGTGGTATGCGATAGCCTAATGAAATAGAGATTTTCTGTGTAGCAGATGATCTACTCTACATTCACTATCCCCATCCACATCAATTAAATCCAATTTATCAATCTGGTGAGCCCTCGACTCTGCCAGGAAAGAAAACAAAGAAGAAGAGGTTCTCATCGGAAGAGAACACTATCATTTCGCTGGAACCCAAAAACTTCGCACACAAAAGGCGCTAATTAATAATTAACGATAGAAGCCCTTTGCTCCCTAGTAGGACCATAATTCATCCATCAGCCTGTACCGAAACGTCTATCATTTGGCCCAAGCACCGCCCACAGGGTTTAATGAAGAGCCTGAGCAAATTTACCCAGCGAACATGAACTTGCTTATCGAGGAAGCGCACCTGCAAGAAGATTTAATTGTAGCTCCAGCGAAGGGATACTGAGCAGACAAATTGAATGTTGTAACGGGACGCCATTGTCTCGGAGATAGCCACCGAAGGGAAAAGATGCAGGGAAAGCAATCTGTGAGGGATCCGGTTTCAAAACAAATAACTAATACGGGAAGGGACATGTGCATGAAACGACTTATCGCGATTTTTGTCGCCAACACTCTCGACAAGTCGCCAAAAAGAGATGTGCTATATCCAACTTGTGCCCACACTTAGAGGAGATATAAAGAACTTCTTTCATCATGCTATTTAACATACTAAAATTATTAAAAATATTCCTTAAATGCTATTAGATATATTAAAATCAATTTTAAGTTTGCATGTAACAAAAGCTTTCAATCCTTGAGAATAAGCCATGAGAAACTGAAACCATTAAATGATACTGAAATGCGCATATTCAACTTATAGAAGATATCTTGAAGTATAAAGCACGGAGAATATATTAATAATAGAAATGGGAGAAGAGGGAATGCTGAAAAAATCATAAAAATAGCAGTCAATGATTAGTTTTCAATGTATCTTTCAATAAATGATATTACTGAATCTAAATAAGTTGGTTGTCCATTATAATTAGATTTAGGAAATCCAGTTTTTATTTTTCACAAAACATTTTTGAGAACGACAATATAAGGATAGATTTGGCACTAAACAACTTGTTTCTAGCATTTCAAAGTAGAAAATACGTTGCATTTTTAGCTTAAATTAACTTTAAATTTTAATGTTTTTCATTTTCCTCTTGTTCAAGTCTATGGACTGTGCTTGAAAATTTTAGCAATTCAATATTTAAAAAAGACTTCTTGAACAAAAATTATGCTCTATCGATTTTTAAAATTGTGGCTTTTCTGCATTTAATACATATTTCTTTGACAAATAAAATCAATGAACAATTTTAAATTATTATTATTTTCTAAATATAAATCTTTCTTTAGCGAGGGATTCCTTGTACAATCTTCGTTTTAAAAATTTACGAGAGAACTTAAAAAGCAGATCTCATTCTGAACAAAATTTCATAAAATATAATTTTCTAATAATGTTTTCCCATTAAATATCTTTGATATTAAATAAATTGAAAGATGTTTTATAGTTACTCATCGAAGAAAGAATTTACCTGATGCAAAATTTGGCGATCGGCTAAAGCAGTTGGCGGTAGTTCCTGTAACCCCCTCGCCATTTCCAAAATCCTCCATTCCGCTCGTAATTACTTACTCCCTAGGCATTCTATTTCGAAAAGAATAAATTGCTTGTTATATTCAAACAGGGACTTAAATCTCTAAAAAAGAAATAATAAGACGTCGTGTCGAGGGTACTTAAAACTTAAGAGAAAAATTTATATTCGTCGTCTCTTTTTTTCTTCCTCTCAGTCTATTTCTATTTCAGAGAGCACCGAATAAGCTAATCTGCAATTACGCATTCAAAAGATTTAAAAGTTAGTTTCAAACTGTAATTTACCAAAAAGATTTATTGAAAACTGTATGAAAGAGAGGCTTGGAGAAAGCTTTTCTCTTTTACAAAGTTTGTCCGCGAGCGTCCGGAAATTAAAGATTCTGGCAAAATGCATTATCAAAATTTTTCTGGCAAGATCCATTCATTGAAGTTAAAAATTTACTCTCTATTAGCTTTTTATACAAAAACGTACATCTTTTATTGATATGAAAAACATCGATATTTTAATAATATTGTGTAATAAATGTAAAATAAAATATAACATAGTCATTTAATTCCGTGTACGTGATTTAATTTATTAAAATTCATCTAGAAAATATTAATATCATTTGATGGTATTAAATTTAATACTGTTATGTTCATTGTGACGTTAACTGGAAGACAGGATTTCATGTCACTTTTGATCTAAGAATTTGTTTCTTATGAATGCTTTCTTTGATCTACTCATTTAACGTATAAAAAGCGTTAATGGGATTTTAATTGCTATTAGATTGCTACATTAATTTTTTGTACGGATTTCAGTGAAATTTTTATTTGTTACTTGATAACTTCAAATGTCACAGTGAACATTTAATCCCGATAATCTCTGTAACTGAAGCTCTAATTAAAATGTCATTGTTATGATTCAGCACTCAACTTTCACTTCGAAATCAGCTTATTATTTCACAACTCAACACAAAAAGTTGTATGAGATTATTTAAAGATGACAGAAATTGTCAAATGGTTTTACATTGTAGACTGAATATCTAACCTGATATCTATTTAAGCATTTTTCTTTAAACAATCACAACTAATTCGACTTCATTTCAAATTCGATCGTTAAATTTTAAATTGAAATAAGATGCAGTCGAAAACTCTAAAATTAAACAAACAGGAAAATTTTTAAAAATGTGACAATAGTTAGCAAAGATAGTGCTTGGTTTATAAGTTATTTATAGACTAATAGTTTCAATTCTTAGAAAATTGATTATTATATCTGCAAATTCATCAAAATAAAATAGCAATATTTTTATTTTTTCTTTAGATTTCAAGGCTAGAAAACATGCCCTTTTCATAAGCATCACATTTTAAGATTTTATTATCAGTGTCATATCATTGTTTGAAATTCAAATTTTTTGCATCATTTGATCATTTTTAAGGTTCTGCATGTTCA
Organism: Argiope trifasciata; assembly: GCA_026543055.1. Taxonomy (NCBI): domain Eukaryota; kingdom Metazoa; phylum Arthropoda; class Arachnida; order Araneae; family Araneidae; genus Argiope; species Argiope trifasciata. The sequence goes on along the minus strand of JAPMOQ010065000.1, from coordinate 1,134,939 downwards.
CCATTTTCATAATGATGAAGTATTTTTTATCTTGACTTCATAATTATGGCATTCATAATTTTGAAAAAAGAGTATTATATATGTTCGTTGTGCCTCTATTTAATGACAGATTATTTAATCGCCTTTAAATTGATAAACATTTATTATTTGCGAATAAATATTTGTCATTATATTGGCATTTCAGGAGTACTTCATTATAAAATCATATACACATTATATTTTTGAACTTTACTTCTAATATTTACTACTCTTTTAAATACTCACTCTCAGAAATTCCTCCAGAATTGCCATTTGTCGCAATTAATCATCTCATATGCCGTTTTGGAGACATTTATCTGTTCCATTTGCACAATCGATTCCATTTTCTTCTGCTGCATTTTCTAAAATGAACATCTCGTTCCGGAATCTTCCGGATGACATCTGTATTGCACCTAAGTTAAACATCCATAAAAGAGGATCCCATTTATGGGTTAATCTCCATCAAATTATCCCACAACTCTTCCTCTTCCAAGATGCGATGAGCGGTGATCGAAGTAGGGCAAACGGCGCAATAAATCATCGGGCCAAATTATGCCGGACGGACAGAAACAGTTCCGCTGATGGTGATGAATGATTGGTTTTCGGGCGGGAAGAGAGCTGTCACGGGGCTTGACGGTACTTTTGACGAAGATAGCTGCAATATTATTATCACTGGGTGGGATATCGGCTACCGATGCGGGTCACAGCTTTCATTTTCTTCTGGAGAATACCTTTTTTTGCAAGCGGAGAGTAATCATTTTGTTGACATTCACTCTTTTCGCATTGCAAATGCAGTGTTAAGAAAGAGGTTGGGGGGAGGGATGCTAAGTCTCTCTAGGTTGTTCTTATCCCAAATTGGTAGTTCCACGTGCTATGCGATGCACATATACGAAGACCCTTTCTTTTTCTTTTTTCCCCCCAAAGTCGATGAACCATGAAAAAAGACATTTTGTGGATAAATTTTTAGTATAACATATCAGAAAGTGTGATTCTTGTTTACCATAACATAGTACACATACCATAACATTATTAATGAAAAATATTTTTCATACTGGATGTGGATATTGTTTTTAAGTTCATTCTTAGACTTAAAAATGTAATAAAACGTTCTGGAAATGAATTCCAATGAATCATTTTTTTTAAAAAGAGACGCTTGTGTGTAAATTTAGTTTTAAGTACTCAGACAAATGAATTTAGTTTACCATAACGTGTCTTATTACTAGCTTTATTAATGAAAAATATTTTTCGTACTCAATGTATATTAAGTTTTTAAGAGGATTTTTAGACATTAAAATAATAAAACTTCGCTGAAAAACGTGTAATATTTTTCTTTGATTTTGTTGGCCATTCTATTATACGAATGGCCAACAAAACTGGTTTATTATACGAAAACCATATATTTCAATGTATCAAATGAAGTGGATAATATTCACCTGAATTTTATTGAAATAATATTTTAAAAAACAATTTTAATAGCTCCTGGCACAGCTCTATGCTGTACGCATAAATCATTATATCCGATCAATGGAGCATAACGAATGTTCATGTATTTGCATTAGCCATAGCTTAATGAAAAATTGATTGGCTTAAACAAACTTATTAATTGGGTCTTATACATAGTATAAAAAAACAGTGATTTATATGTATAAAAGCCTCAATATATATATATATATATATATATATATATATATATATATATATATATATATACTGCAAAAGAAACTATAATTTTAAATTAATTTAGAAGAGATAAAGTAAAATCAAACGTATCTTTACCATATAAATATCAATTTTTGAGCTTTCATTCAATTATCTAATATATTTATGCAAATGTAATTTTGAAGATGCATGGCAGAAAAGAAGAAACATTTGTAATTGTAACTTCCCTTCGTTTCATTACTAGAATAATAATTTGTAGAGGGGAGAATCGAAGCGATGATAAAATAATGGATTTTTACATCGCGAAATAAGAGGAAAGTGACCGAAACTTTACCCTTCAAGGATTTTAATATGAGATTCTGATAGGGATTTTTTTACGCGTGTTAACTTAAGCAGAGGAATCTTGTATATCGTTTAAAAAGATGTGTTGATGTTGAGAGATTTATCCCTTCTTTCCTAGTGTGGGAACGATAAAGTCAGCAATTTAGTTAAGCGTGTATTAGAACTAATTGAAAATTGGATCAGGAAATAAGAGATCATTTTAGAATGAGGTAAACATGGGCTAATTTAAGATAAAAATAAAAATTAGGAAATTAATTAGGATTTAAATTAAGAGATAACACATATACATAATTTTGAAAAATGCAAATAAACCGACTATATAAATTTTACTCCATAACGTTATTCATATATTATTAAATGTTCGTTTCTTTGAATAAAATGTCTGAGGTTGACATCTACTTGGGAATAAAATCTCATCAATATGAAAAAAGAAAAAACTTTCCACGTGGATACTTGAAAGTGATCGTACCGAATTGTTTCTGAGGCCATTAGCTTTAAACAGCTGTCGTAAATAATACGTTTATTTATAAAATGAACAGAAAAAAAAACAGGTGACTGCACCTGTTGCTGCTTGCTTGCTGTTAAGTTCATTTGGCCCTATTGGCGAGGCTGAATCATCACAACAGAAAGGGGAACACATGTAATAAGTAACTCAAATGTTAGTCATCCTTTCAGAAAATAGATACATTCACATTCTTTTTCGATACTCGGAGTGAAAAATAAGTTTTCATTCTCTACTCAGCGCGAGGTCACTACGATGTTTGGATGCGAGCCGAGGAATTAAGAGGAAAAGTCAGAAGAAAAAAATTCTTGGGTGAAAATAATTGTGGAAGAAAAAATATAGCTCCAAAAATGGAACAAAACAGTTGCAGTGATGAAGAATAGATGATGTTTCGACAAAAAGCGCGTAGAAGAATATGACATTGTTATATTGCTTTTTTGCCATGGTCGTTTCGGAACATCATTCCCGATGTATTTGAGATTATGAGATTGGCTCTATTATGAGATTTTTATTAGCAGGAAGCTTTCATTCATGTTTACTATTCCTTGTCCCATTTACAAGACCATGAGATTCGAAAAATAGACTTCAAAAGATACAGAAAGATTTTTTTGTTTGCTGTAATGCTGAATTAAATTATATCAAATTGTACTGTTAGAAAGCGAACTGTCATTACTAACTGTTAGCTAACCAATTCAAAAAATTTTTCAAATGTTTCTTCGCTTATTAATTTTTAAAAATGCATTAGTTAATTGTTTAGATTAGATAGTTAATTAATTTAGTATTGAGAATTGATTTATTTCTATTAGTTTCTAGTCTGAAATTACTTAGTATATTGTTGGGATATTTAAGTCGACTAATTCATAAATTAAGAAAGAAAGGATTTTATAATTTTCTTTTACAAGATTTTTTTCATTTAATGGAATTTTATAATCAGCCAAATTTGTTCCCTATATATACAATATTTAATTGAAAAGAATTAAATTGTAATTTTATCTTAAATAGATAAAATGTAATTAAGTTTATAAAATGTACCCCTTAGAATTTGTTTCCATTATAAACTTCTTTGATTTTCGCTGTCTACGTCACAGTGGGCTTGTCCAAAAGTAAGTGCCATAAGAAACAATTTTTCTCTTATTTTTCTAGATCAGTCGATATGCATTTATTTTTTAGTTTACGACGATGCCTTGACCTATTCATATTGAAGTATCAGATTTTCCGAATTGGTTAATTTTCAAACGTTCGGTTACCATTCCTAAACAAATGCTCTTGATTTTGTGGATTTTTGCTAAAAGAGGAAAACTATTGAAAATTTAAAGATAAAGAATTTTTATTTAAAGACAGATTTTGGGAAGAAAAATTCTTCTTAACTTTTACTGTGCTTAGATTATGTCACCTTATTTAATCATTGCAGATAAATCAGCTTGAAGACTAAATAGTAGTACAAATAATAAAAATATTTGTTAAGTAAGTTTTGAATGCTTTTATATTTCTTCCTGCTTTCACTTAATGTTTTTTCAAACAATGAACATTTTTCTACTTGAATTGAATTTTTTTTATTACTGCGTACTACTTTACGTTTTCCCCCCTTCCTTCTCTTGGGCAAGACTTGAAAGTTCAAAGCTTCCGCGATTGATTTCCAGAGATTCTGGACACTTCAGTTAAATTTTTCTGCTCTCCAAAAAATATACATAATACAGATCTGATTATCATGAAAATTTTAAATGAAATACTGTAACTTTTAAACCTGAGCTGTCAAATAGACTTGCGTATTCATATTTTTCTTTCAAATTTATTCACTGGAAAAATAACTTAACCATAGTATTATTAAATGCCAAATATTCTTCATAAACCTATCGAACAATTAAATTCTTGAGGAAAGTAATATTAAAATTTGATTAGATTTGGCTTGCTCAAATTATTTTTTTAAAAAAATACAATGTACTGGGAGTGGGGGGTGGGGGATAAATGCGTTTGACTCAATGGTTCTTAATCAGCTTCGTCACCTCCGCATCGATTTTCGACTCAACAGTCGCTTAGGGACCGGAATCGTCCAGTGATTCATACTGTCAGCCAATCAAACAGCTGTTTGTTAAAGTGAAAGTATATTTTCATGAGTCACCTGTACAAAGGGCAGGGGGAGGACCTCACTCTTCAAAAACCCTTCCTAACCTACTTTTTGTTACGTCCATTAAGGGTGAAGTGATGGATAATCAGGTTTACTTCCCCTTGACCACGCTACTCTTCCCTTTAAAGTAGATAGTTGGAAATTAATTTTTAAATGAATATGTGCCCAGAGTTGGGTGTTGCATACTAATGTAGGAAGTTTGCCTGGGTTGAGTGGTGAACTGTGACTAGAGTTGGGTTTTTGTTAATGGCATATACATATTGGTGTTTTGAGGATTTTTTGCTAGTTTTTTAAATGTAGTTAGATACTATGGATGTACGTTTTAGGGAAGTATTATGTATTATCATTTAAATTCAAACTTTTTTTGTAAACTTGCTGATACAGATTTAACTTTTGATGTTGAACTTTTGTTGCCGACATACAAATACTGATTTAGCTTTGGTCCTTATAAAATGAAATTAGTTTTGCCCAATTTTTCATTCAGTTGTCTAAATTTAATTGGTGGGGAAATGTTTTTAAATAATACTAAAGATCAGAAAGATATTACTTTCGCTGATTGCTGTTTAAAACTTTAGAAATATTGAGATAGCAATTACGATTTCTTGTGTTTTTGACGCTAAAGAATTTTTATTTATTGAAAAATAATGAATTATGCGTTAGTTTTAAATTTAAATTTAAATTTTAATATCTTATTTATATTTCTAATACATTACATAAAATGGCAGAATTGTATTTGTTTCGAAATATTCAATGCAAACTCATTTTTACTCTTCTGCAACCTCTATTGATACATAATTAATTCTCACATGACAATTTCTAAGGTTTCTCACATGATATTTGTGATATATTAATTTGAGTTATATTTACATCGTATTCATTATCGTTGTTATTGAGCATTATTACCGTTACCAGTTTCACCATTTTGACCTATTTTCTCAATTTGATGGGGGTGGGGGTTAAGTTCACTGTGTATTGTATACTTAACACAGTTTTTCTTGCTATAGATTAACTATACTTCAGTTTCTAGGCAAACTATTATTTTGAAGCGTTTTAATTATTAATAACACTTCAACTCATTTTTTAAATATACATAATATATTGCCTGTTTTGTTGTTGTTTGTTTTGAGTTAATTTGTGAGTTAATATTATTCTTTAATATTTTTATGGTTTCATCGCATTATTTTGATACATATTTACTATTGTATACTTCCTCAAAGTTATTTTCATTATAAGTATAGAAATTGCGGTCATAATGTTCTTAAGAGTTATGGTGAAAAGAATATTGAACGTGTTTTCTAGTTTCTTAATTGATGAATTTTTAACGTGTTTTTAAAATTTTTAATTACAAAGTGAATAACACTATTTCATTTTCTAACAAAGGCAGACCTATTATTACATAACTACTTATAACATTTTCTGTAAGTACTATTAACTTACAAACATTTCGTCTCTTGATCTCATTTTTATTCAAAGAAAATTCCCAGTCTAATCCCTAAAGCACGCGTCATCTTTCTGTCCTCGTAAAAATGGGAGGGAAAAAAACCGTTCGTAGTTTATGGTTATCGATTTCCACTTTACTCTGGAGTTTCACGTAATCGATTCAAACAAAGCCCACAGAAAAAAAAGAAAGTAAAACAAGAATATATAATTTTTTTTGTAACATTACGTGCGCTTCGCTCATTGAAAACATAATTACGTCAACTCTTCAAAAAGCCGTAAAGGTTTCATGCTCTTGATTAAATAAGCAAACACAAAATTTAAAAAAAACGATTAATGTATACTGTTTGGGAAAATGCTTGATGCCATAGAAAAATCCTTTTTTTTTATGCAGTTAATTGCTGGAATTTCTAAAGCTCTTTGTTGCGGATCTTTTGGAGAATTAAAAGTTTTGATGGATTTTCGACCGTTGATTGTGGGAACCAGTACTTCAGAAAAGCCCCCATAAATGGTAGCAATTATGGAAGTGGATATAGAATGCAAGTTATAATGTGAAAAACTGGATGGGCGAAAAAGCCGGAAAGATGTTTCGTTCGATAACTGGAGAAAGTTAGGAAGAGTAGGCATTTTAAGATGCCAAAAAATTTGTTTTGCTGACCTTAAATGTTTTTAATGAATGGGTGCTGGCTGCTGTTATGATAAGGATCATAAAGACAGTTCGAAAAATACTCTTTCCTTCGCTTTCTGAATCGTTTATTTTGGAGTTGAAATTTGTTCATGGCTTCCTTGATTTCATTTATTTACTGTGTTTGTTTCCTTTAGAACGCTGAGAAAAACAAGTACTTTATTTGAGCAACATTCATGAAATTAGAATTAGCTCCATGCCGATAATATGTTTCCAATATAATTTTAAAAATTAAATTACTTGTTGTAGCTATTTATGATGAAATAACATTGCATTAGATTGTTTACTATGCTGCACCATAAGATAATGTAAACTATATATTAGTGATTATTTTACTTGTTTTGGGTGATTATTCAAAAATTGTTAAATTAAATAATTTATATGATTTCTTATTAAATGAAACTATTCAAGCAATAAATATAATCTTTAATAATTTCGATGCATTTACCTCAAAATCAATATTTTATTTAATTTTCTCTTAATCTGTATATTCCCTCGGAACTTTCTTTCTTTCTTTTCTTTTCTTTTTTTTTTGTATTAGAGTCAGATTGCAATTTTTTTTTAATTTTAGCCTCAGAATTAAAACAAATGTGCAATTTTATAAGAATATAATGATTTTTTTAAATTTGGTGGCATTAAATAATTCTTCAACCTTATCTCTTTTTAAAATTTAATGCTTATATTGAACGCATCTTCTGAAATATGAACCAAACGAATAAAAAAAATTAGTCTCTCTATGATATTTTAACAATAATATGATTGTTGAAATATCATAGAGGAGACATTATTTTTTAATTTAGTTGAAAAATTATTGAATATTGGTTATAAAAATAGTAACATCGCTTTATATAGATATGCTAGTAATTTTATGTAACAGTTTAATTGTAATTAAAATTTATATACTATAAATTATTATTTTACTGAAAATGACTATCTACTACATAATAAATTCATTTTTGCCTTTTACTATGTTAATATGTTTATTTAAAGTATTACATTAATAATTCCATGTCAAGAATATTATGTGGGTTTTTTATTTCTGAAGCTAATTATGAGGCCTAAACCAATTTTCTTCCTTTTTTCGAAATTCAATGTTAATTCATCCTTCCACTGGCGTAGATTCTTTTATCTTTCATAAAAGTCCAAAAGTTTAATTTAATTACGAGAGACCAGGTAGTTCCAAAGTATTTTTGAGCGTTTCATCTCCTCGCGTGCGTGACAGCTCTTATTTTTCTCTCTTTTCTCTACGCGCTGCCAAATAATCTTTCTCCGGTGTAATAAGACAATATATACATAGCCCGGCTTTTAAGGACTGACTCAGATAAATAGCGAAAAGAGAGCACACGCGCTTAAATAAAATAGCCACTGCTCTCAAGAAAACTCTGTGACGGAAGGGGAAAAAAGGAGTCATTATCCCCAGGGGTAAAGGAGTGCTTAAACTTCCTGAAAATTTTAAAGTGCTTTCCGTGATAAATTTGAGGAATAATATAATTTTACAACCCGCCGACTGTTGCAGGGTGTCTTATGGGGACGACATCACTTATTTTAAACTGATGTCTTTATCGATGCGGAGAACTTTATGTTTGCTGGCGACGGAACTTTCTTGAGTTCCTTTAGAAAATTCTCCTTTGATTTTGTAAGAGTGTGTAATCAAGAATTATTACTTTCGGTTGAATTTTATTGATGGATACATGATTTTACTTTATAATAATTTTGCATATAATCGCGGGTTCCGACTATCTTTGGTGTTTATGATAAAACCGACTGAAGTATTTACTGAAATGAAACTATTAGTTATGGACATAAAATTTAGCTTTTGGAAAAATGTGTTTTTATTTATTAATTTCAATAATATCTGAAGTATAAATTTACAATTTATGTATTTGTATTCAAATATTTCTTAAAATTGAAAGTTGGTGGTGTATTTTATATGTGATTTTTAATGCATTATTATTCTATCTGTTATTATTTCAAATTTGCCTTGCAATATACTATTTTTATATTTATGTACTCATGTTGGGCTATATTCATATCTTAGTTCTATAAAAGAGACTTTTGAAGAGATTTTTAATTTTTTTAAAGCTGAGTTAGCTTTTTGATTTTGTCAGCTGAGTAAATATGAATATTTCTTGTTTCTTTCTGTTTTCAGTTAACTATTAAAAAAACGACAAAATTTTAATTAATCTAAAAAATAACTATATAGTATGTGTAAAATATTGGTTTTAATAACACATATTTTACAAAAGGAAAGTCTTCTAGATTTTAGTATCCTTTCTTCTATTAAAGAATGCTTAGAAGTAAAAAATAAAAAAGCAAATAACTGAATTAGATGTGGCTAATGTGTAAAAGCTATATATTAAATAGTTTTTTAACATCATGTCCATATTACATACTGTAAAAATTAAAAATTCATTTCTTTGAATAAGTATAATTATCTCTTTCCTTTTCTTTATGCCAAAAATTCCGTGCTTACTTTTGAAATATGAATAAATAAGTTGCGTCATATTGTAATTATTTATAGTTCAATTATCGAATTCTATTTTTCATCTTCTTCATACATTGATTGAAAATAACATATTCGATTGAAAAATTTATTAAATTCGCATTAAAGCTTAAGATAGTATAATTACTGCCCAAAAAACAAAAATTGTTATGAAATGTTATCAAAGTTTTTAAAGCAACAATTTTGGATTACTGAAATAATTGCTGAAAAAGTATAATGAGACAAAATATGTGCTAATTATTAATATTGAATTAAATTCTATTATGCAATATTTTTCATAAGTTGCGAGAGAAAATAAAAAATAATTATTTCATTCTGCAAAACAGTATTTAGTATATCTTTCCAAATGAGTATCTAACACAATTTGCCTGCATCAACTAGATAGCTTAATTTAATAAGAACCTTTATAGAATATCAGCAGTCTTTCCAACATTTTGCCGATTTCTAATGATTTTTCATTTGCTTTCAAACCTATTCAAATAAAGTGAAACTATCCTTCCAAACAACTCATTGATAAACGGAACATATTATTGGAAACCAACTTCGACAAACTGGAAATAATTATCCCTTCGAATTTATCTTGTACACGGCTTTAAAATATTCCAGCCTTTGACGTTGATATTTATTTCATCACTTTCTGATGCTAATGGGCGATATTAAATTTGCTCCCTTTTTTCCATCTTTTAATTCTCCCCCACAGGGGGATACGCACCGTTCCCCACTTTCATAACGTATGGATGGTATCATCGAAAGGCGCGTGCAAGGGAAAGATAAAAGGCATGGAAGCTGCTACTGTGCCTTAAAAAGGAAGGCTGGGAGTCCTGAAGAGCAGCATCTTCTGCTGATGGTTTACATACAGGCACTCAACCCGTAAGTGGTGTTGGCAGCGAAAAATCCCTCAATGTCACATTTCACGGGGTGTGGTTCCACCAGCACACCTTTGCAGATGTTTCGAACCATTTTGAACGAGACTGGTGTAAATGCGAGAATTATATTTTGTAATTTGCTGTTAATGTTAATAGTATAAGATACAAAAAAGAATTTCTTCCCAGGTTTCATAAATTAGTTGTGCTGTAGACTTCCATGCATTTTAAATTTTGTACCTTACTTTTTTTTTAGAATTTAAATTTCTATCTGTTTAAATGTGATTAACTAAGCTTTATTTCAAAATATGCTATATATTATTCATTACTTAAAATTATATACTATTTATTACTTTTAATTATATAAAAAATTTCTCATGCAATTCCTTTTGTTAAATAAGCCCATTTTCAATAAATTTTTATCTTGTAATTCTTATTAAGTTTGTGGTGGAATGAAGATCATTATAATCAGTTAAGTGGGAAAAAAGGGGACCCATGTTCTCGGGAAAATTTTAATAATTATTATATTTCACAAAAAACACGAAGACAAGTTATTAACTCGCAGTCTCTAATAAGACAACATCCAATCGCTTTATAATTACAATCGCGATTCACTATGGGATGCGTACCTAAACAGGCATTGCCGTTTTTTATCCCAGAGAGATGATAGAGCAATAAACTGCTAAAAGTCTCTGTTATAACATTTAAATATGTAATAACATTCATTTAATAAGGATTGTTTCCTTATCTTTCCATCCATTTTTTGATATTTCCATGGCTCTGCTCTGTGATACTAAATCGAATTAAACAAATGTGGCAGTACTCTTCAATTTTTCTTTACTTTTTCTCCGGTACAAAAGAAGCTTATGTCTAGAATATGCATACTTTTAATTTTCTTCGGACAAAAATGAAAACTAAGAGATAAAAATGCCTTTACCTTTCCATGTCCATCATTCATTATTTAATTAAAATTCATTTATTCATTGACGTTCATTAATATGCTAAGCTTTATGAAATAAAATTGCGTTGCGCGGATAGTAAACATAATAATGATAGTGATAATATAATTTTGCCCTGATAATATACATAAATTAATTTGTGACAGTTATTATTTTTCAATAAAAGATTTGATATAAATGATTATAAGTAATTTTATTTATAACATTTCTTATCTTTAAAACTTTAAAAAAAGGAGCGTAGGTTATTTCAAAGATTCAATTCTGATACATTCGATAATTACTGCACGGACCTCACAAAATAAAGAGTGAGCTCGGAGTACGCCCTTTTTTCAAATTCAAGGCATGCCCTACCCAAAAATTCGAAACCGGATGATAGCAAGCAAAGATTGGACTTTTGAATTAACAACCTTTACTGATATCCTGACTCTAATCCTTCAACATTGGTTTTGATGGAAGCGCTTTGTGCTCCTTGTGACAGGAGTCGATTTAGATGTAAATTACTCTCATTTTGTCTCAGGACTAAATTATTATTTAGGTTAGTTCCTAGCATCGAATGAAAAAAATGGTAGCATCAAAGACTAAAGATTAATATTAACTTCGGAAATTATTTTCAATCCAGTATTGAAATCCTATTTTTATTTAGAATGTCATTCACTACATTTGAGATCGGCCATCCTTGACTTGTTCTACTTTCCTTCCAAAAGGTGTTCTTCAGAAGTTACTGTTCCATCATCATGATCATCAAGATGGCGGTTGGGGTGGGAAATCGTTTGCTAGATGCACCTCTTCCCCACTTTCATCCTTCAAGACTTCACTGCATCACTCTCACTTTAAGGGAAACAACCACGCTAACCTCCTGCGTTACGAGGCGGCAGAATTAAGTGCGTTTATGAACAATGCTGACTGAGATTTATGGTGGCCAGCTTCCATCCTCGAAAGGCAGGATTGCGTTCTTTACTGAATTCTTCGCAACCTGCAAAACCTAAAACCTTGGGAAATTTTATTTTCATTTAATTAAGATAAATGATCTCTGGTTTGATCCAGGAATTTAATTTTGTGATGCTTTGGGATGCATGGTGTAATAATACTCTTTGTTGTATAAATGAAGAGCAATTGTTTTCCTTAACTGATGGAATTGAACAGCACAGAATTCTTATAAGTGAGCTTGCAAATGTGTGGCCCTTTTCTAGGAATGTCATCATCCGAATTCTGCTTGTCTTATTTTTTAAAACAGACCTTTTTAAAAAATGCTTCTATTAAATATAGATTTGTATCGATTCAAATCCCTTCTACTTCTACTGCCTATCTTTAAAATTCCTTTCTGAAAGCTAGCTTTCTATCTTTAGAAATGGAAGCCTTTAATCCAGTGCCTTATTTTCAGAGGAAAATCTCGAATAATACTAGAGGATGCGACGAAATGCTGTTTTTATTCAAAGAAAGAACTATCAGCTGGAACAATGGCTGATGAAAAGGAAACAATGCTTTAATATATCATTTGTTTCATTGAAAATATATTTTTGGAAAAGATTTATGTGAACAAGAGGCTCGGTTATGTGAGATATATGTCACTGAATTGTATCTATCCTTGCATATTTCCTTTATTTTTCTATTTATTATAGCTTTAGTGTCATTTTATAAGATTTTTTATCAGCGTTTGCCTCAATAAATTAGATCTGATTTTCTTTGAAATGAATACTACTTTTTCATGCAGTTACGACTTGTGAGTTTAATTTTCTTATTTCTGATTTAAGAAAACTCACTTTTAAAAAATTAATTTATTGAAATTGGATTAGAATTCTGTGATATAATCTTAATAGTGTTAAGTTATTTTGTGAATATATATGTGTTCCAGAAATTCTGCTAAATGACTGAGCTCATTTCACCCAATTTTGGCACTATTATTCTTTCGTACAAAGAAAACTGTCAGTTTTTAAAAATAAAACTTATTACAAGCAAAATTCAGTTATTCAAATATTTACGGATCTTTTGCAATGTTCCTTCCTGAAATAACTACGAGACAAATTACTCTACTAGAAATATTTTTATACTTTCTTAAAATTCAGTTTCCCTTTTTTTAATTACGCCTGTTTGATTATATGCAATTTTTTTTCAATTTTTATTAATTTTTCGTAAGCACAAATGGTTTTGAAATATATTATGTAACAATTGGATTCTAGTTTATTCTATGACTATTTCTTTATTTTTTTGGAATTTTTGCTATTAATTTAAATTTGTATTTAACGATACTTAAAAGAATCAAAAGAACCGAATGTTATATCCTTCATTTTCAGGTGATTACAAGTGACTAAAATGTGAGGGCAATCAATCAAGTGGTGTAAAAAAATGATGATAAGAAGAGTGTATATTTTCTATTAAGTTTTACATTTTTTAAAAGTTTAGTAATGTTATAGATGAAAATATTTAAATTCCGAGGAATACCAGGTATATCAACTATAGGTAATATATATCAAGATGATATATTAATTATAGGTGATATATATCAAATTGATATATCATCTATAAGTAATATATATCAAGATGATATATCAACTATAGGTGATATATGTGGAATTTTGGGTGTAATTTAAAATTAAACCGTTTAAAAAAGTATCGAAAACATAGGTTGATTTTTTTCACAACCTATGTTTTCGAAATTATCGTATTGAACATTCACCAACATTCTATCTGTGTCCGTGGCGCCATAGTGAACACAAGGTATATTGCAAGACCATTACTAAGTATCAAAAATGTTTTTAAAACAAACATACTATGTCCAAAAAATGAAAAGTTACGCGCTGTGCTAACCATTAACTTCGCCAGATGCCTTAGCCGTTACTTAAAACTTCCAGGCTTCGCTGAGAATAAAAAAAAAGGTTGTTGTTTCATCTTGTTCTGGGTCTATCAACAGTGACGGTATAAATAGAGTGTGTTGGAATCAATGTGTCATCGACTTGATACTTAAAAACCCTTCGCCTATATTAAAACATATGCCAACAGTGTTTGAAAAGTTAGACATAAAAACCATTCGATGATGTGACATTATACCGCTGCATGAATCACATAATTGCTACCTAATATTGCTAATTGATATTATTATGTAGTTTTAAATAAGTTACTATTTGTTATTAGCCAAAGGTTATTTATAGAAACCATTTTTGTAGTATATAATTAACGGAATTAAAATACATCACGGCATATCAATTTTAAATGCCTTGTCTTAATATCAGACAAAGAAATTGAAATTTTTTTTTCTAGGTACATAATATTTTGTACTTTTATTGGAATCTTCACAAATGCAGAAAAATAAAGCCTTTTTTAATTAATTCAGTATTTATCTTGATTTCTATCTTTGCACTTTTTAGATGTTCAGATTTTATGAAATTTGTACATAAAAATTATATTCAATAAATTGTGGTAACGAAATATGCTTACTTTACTGTTGATATTTATCAGACTTCTAAATATTCCAAAGGTATAATCATTTACTTTCAATATCTAATTTACAATATTATAGAGAAAATATCTACTTTTTCTGTTTATTAATAAACTGAAAAATCCGGTTACATGCCATTTATTAAAGTCTGGTATTCGATTTATATTATTATTCATTCATTTAAATTTATAAATTTTTAACAGATGAATTACCCAGAATTCAGTTTTGATAATAAGAAATATAAACAACGGAAGTACCATATTCATGTGGGTCTTTTGATTTTTGTCATCTTTCAGAAGTTAAAGTTACTCTCTAAACGTTTTATCTTAGCTTATATTTACTTCCATTAATTTCTTTAGCTCTCTGTATGTGAATAAAATTAATTTAATATTATGTGTAATATTAGGAAATAAATAAATTCCCACGCACTTTATTAAAAAAAAATTCTTCCGTGTGCTCGTATTAAAAACTCTTTCTTGAGTGATAACCTTTTAAAAAAAATCTTGGAAGAATCCTTCCCATAAAATCATTCTCCGAAAATCAAAAGCATGGCCTAAGGAGAGCCAAGCCTAAGCCAACTTTCTTGAATGGATACCTCTCTGCGCGTAATAAAAGAGTTCTAAAGGCGTGTTTGCGGATCGACTTGGTAAACAGTGAGAAAACTGCAATGCATGTATGCTTCAGGAAAAAGGAATACCCCATTCAGGCACAACGGAGTGTTAAATTATTTTCGATCGTGTTACAAAGAGGAAGAGGAAGTTTTCTTTGAACTTGGATTTTTTTTAAGTTCCGGAAAAAGTTTTTTTTCTTCTTGAGCCCAGCCCTTTCTTTTTTTTTTCCATTTTAAAATGACGAGCTTTTTGATTGTCGAAGAAAACGTCAGCGAAAGAAGGGAGATATGAAGTTTTTCTTTTTTTCCATTCGATCTCTTTTTTTTTCTTTCTTTTTTGCTTCTTCTTGGATCTTCTGTTTTTGTTTTCTTTAACCCCGTGCGAGAAAGTTGCTTTTTTCAGAATACACTCGGCAATTTATTTGAGTCTTAGACTTGTTGAAGTTTTTCTGGATCACAGCAAACAATTTACTGTAAGCAACGTGTGGGATTGGAGCGGGATCGGAAGAAATTGTTTCAGTCTTTCAGGAACATTTGCGCCCAGCAGGAAAAGGAGGAGCGGGCTGCAAATGCAACTTCCGAATGTAATGAATTCTCTGAAAATATATTGCATTTCGAATGTTCCATGAGAAAGAGCAAGCATCCGTTTATGAGTTTGTATACAAGTTGCTTTGTTTCACTGCAGTCTTATGAAAGAATGGGAAGATTTCGAGCTAATAACACTTATCGATTTCAACTGTATTGCAAAGATGAATTTATTACGAAAAGAGCCAGCGAAGTAAATGTTTATATACATTTCATTGTACGTACGAGACAAAGTTTCGGGAACAACAAATTTTACTCGTTTACAGTGTTAAAAGAAATTTAAAACAAATTCCCTTAAACGAAAATTAAATTTCTTTTCTAGCATATTTTTTAATTACGAAAACCTTATGTTGTTTTTTATACTGCTTCAACTTTTTTTTATTAAATACAGTAAACTCGAGTATCCGGTTCGCGACTACTCGGCCTGATTTTTCGAAATTGGAAACTGTAAGTTCTGATTCTTATCTTAGAGTTATCTTTTCATATCTATGTATCGTTTATCAGTGGAAAATAAAATAAATGCAAGTCTATTTTCTTAAAAATAAGGCTTACAGTTAATGTTAAAGCTTTGTTTATATTGCCATCATTTAAGTTAAGCATTATAGAACTCATGTTAAAAAAGAACAGTTTATATTGTTCAATTTACATTTTATCTTATAAATTATTGAAACTTGAAAGTGCAATATAAAAAGTATTTGAATTACCTGTACAGTGCCTTCTATTTTAACTCAACACGTTATCAAGAAATACTTCTATAATTCACCGGGCAGCTGCCTCATTCACATTCTATGTGACTTGAGGTAAATGAAGGACTTAGTACTCAATAAGAAATGAAAAACTACATATTATAACTGCGAGTTTGGTATAAAAGCTTTGTCTTCTGGTATTGGTGGGCAAAGAAGTGAGTCCATTGAACTCCGGCCTATCCGGCTTGCCCTTCCATTAGGCCAGACACTCTAAAGTGTACTGTATATAAATAATTTAATTGAACATCAGACAAATATTTTAAAATCCATTTTTATTGTTATTCCTGGTTTTTAATGTTCAGCAACATTTTATTCCAAGTTGTAATATTTAAAGTGAATGATGAAATGTATTTTTGATACTCCCTTAACAATTTCTACATTTTTCGAAATAAAAACAATAGAGCAAGAAAGTCTTTGTTCCAACTAAAATCAATAAAAATATAGTTTACTTTTATACCTATTAACAAATTAAATTCAGTTTTATCTGTTATTTTGAATTAAACATGAAAAAATTACTCGAAATAAAAATTACGCGACCGTGAGCGAATAAATTTTGAATTAAAATGACAATCATTGCTAAATTTAAATCTTAAAAATATATTTCTTAACGCTCTGCGTTTTAAATTTTTCATTTGATCATTTTGATTGAATTCATCTAAAATATTGTTTGTTCATCTGTACTCTTAATAATCTTGATAACGCAATATGAGGTACGTTCATAGTCCTTGAATTTTAAATTATAGTAACGAAAAAAGAAAATTCCCCCAATATTAATGTAACCGATAAGTTTTAGAACAAGAACACGTATTTCCATGCATCTACCCAGTGAGTCTCGAGTTACTCAACTGCAGGAGGCGGTATTTAAGCAATAACTCGCCTATCAGTGTTGTCTAATCAGTTAATTCGAGCTCGCTGTCGAACATCTCCGAATGGCCTCTCAGCACGCAAAACTGCTGTCCGTGGGTCGGCCTCGTCGAGGAGGTAATTTAAGGGACTCATCGAGAACACTACTTCGACTAAATGAAGTACCATAAATTTCTATTGTCAATAATTACAGGTTAGAGGGAATCATCGTTCATCGGTTATGGAGAACGACTGACTGAATATGGGTGCCTCAGCATTCAACGGAAAGGTCAAGCGTGGATTGTTGCCTTGCAATTGTGAGTTAAATAGCTAAGGACTCCAGGCTATTTTGAAAATGTGTGGACGATTTGGTGCTGAAAAGCTGTGGCTTATGAGTGATTACATAAAAAAAAAGCTGAGAAATATGCGATTTAGTGATCATTGGTGTACGGAATGTTTAATGGGAAATGAATTTATTCATTTTGTATTTGCTTACCGTTGTTAATAATTTTTATGATTAAGAGTGCTGTAATTGGTCTTATATAGAATTGTTATTTTTCTATTGTTATTTAAAATGCTAGTGTATGCTTGTTTTCTTATAAACACGAAATGGATTGTTTAGCTTTGTGCAGTCTTATTTTTATTATTAAAGTAATTATTTATTTTGATCAAACAAATTAATTGGAAATAAGATCATATAAGTGAAAAATAATAAATAAAAATAAGAATTCGATTGTATTGTTCGAATATTCGTAGCTTGACTATATTTCTGACTTGATTTACCAAAACAAGTTTTGCGTTCATTGTAACGACTAATTTACACATAAAAAATGTTCCTAATTTCTTCACAATACACATAAATGTAATTTTAGTTACTAAAAATATAGAAAGTCCTGTTGTGGAATATTTGAAAAAAATTTTTTTAAAAATTTATTAAAATTAAGAGATAAAAATTATAAGATAATAAATACCTTAAGTTAGAAGATTATTGTTGGATTTTTAATTTTTAACTCTGTAAGAATGCTATTTATGCTAAAATGTGCTCTGAAATTATGGGGGAATTTTTTTTATTTTAAGGAATTCTAATTAAAATTTTGAAAAATAAAACTTTTTCGATGACTACCTATTACCCATAAAATAACTGTATGCTAAATACAGTAACTCCAGGTTTTATATTCTTCTTTACATATCGTATTGGATGCTTTCTAATTATGTATGTCTCAATTTATATATAATATGCTGTTCTATAGATTTTACCAAGTGAAAAAAGATTATTTTCCTACAAATTTTCTAATTAGTTTTTTTTCTTCAAGCTTCTAGTTGGAATTTAATTCATAGAGAAATATGTGTAATTATGTATTCTATAAACACTCATGCAAAATAAAAGGTTTACTGGCAGACGATTCCCCTGAGATTATATACATAGTTATATTAAACGTCAGAGTATAACTATTTACGGTATTTAAAGAAGCATTTTTATATACATATAATAGTTACTTTCTTTCATTTTCTGATATACTGTTAAAATCCTGCTTCTAGCTATTATCAAAGTTTAGTCGCATATATTATTCAATTCATAACATTGATTTATGTTACTTGCTCTCTCTATACGATGTCGAGTCAGACTCTCCACAGTAATAATAAAAGCATTCGAACTGGTGCATTTTTATGTCGCCAATGAAATACTTAACTCCTGACGCCAAGTTGTAAGAATAATTATAATTAAATACCCTATGAAATCTTTCAGAATAACTTTTATCTGTTAAATAAATTTTAGAAGTATGTAGACTGAAAGTTAATAACATAGTTTGGAATTTTGCATGGAGACTCAACTAGTAAACCCAAGAGCGATATTTGAACGTAAGGCTTAGCTTAATTTTTTTTACCACTTTTAATGGCTCTTATTTGGTAAGAATCGTCAAAAATGAATTCACTAAGTGTCGTTCAAATATTTAAAATACAAACACGTTGTAGACGAAATTTTTGTGTCAAAATTAACTTCCGCAATATTCTGGCGACAGTAGAGTATGTTATTGTTTTACTAATTGCTCTTTAATGCCATAGAACATTACTTCTGGAATGTAAACTTTATTTTTATGTTTGGTATTTTGTCATTAAAGATACCAAGGAAAATCATACTAGGTTGAAACAAGGTGACCCATGTTATCATGAGTTCTATGCCTGCCAAAAGTAGCACTGGTATTTCATAATCTGTGCTCCCCACTTTTTTCTATTCACTTTTTTTTCCTTCTCTTTTTTTCTGGTCTTTAATTTTTTTTTCTCCAGCCTTATTTCTTATCTACATTTTTTGAATCTGCTTCTTTTGATGTAGGATATGTTATCCTTAATGACCCGTCAGCAATTAGTAAGCAACAAATTTGAAAACTCTCAAACCTCAACGTTAATTATAGAAATTTAAGAACAAAATAAAAAAAAATATTCTTTATGAATAAAAAAAATCTTCGAAAATAGCAGTAATTAATTGACTAAGTGACTTGAAATATTTATGTGTAATAAATATGATTTTTCTGTCTAACCTTGTATTTGAAAAGTTTATTTTAGCCTTTTTTTCGCTTAGTTTAAAAAAATATATTTGATGCAATGCTTTATTTATGGAAAGTATTTTAATACTAAATCATGACAGTTCAAAGGCAGTTATTATTTTCTTTCAGTTTGAACACTGTCTACAAAAAGTTTGTTTTGCTTTATTTTTTTAATTTATTTTTTCTCCGTCGATTTTTATGACCATTTTTTATTAATGGTTTATTGTGTTATTCTGATGAATATTTTTTTCATAAAAGCTAAATTGTGTTTTAAGTCGTACAAATAAAGATAGCATTTACTTTTTTAAAAATATTTTCTATCTCTTAAGTTTTTATTTGCCTGCATTCTAAAAATTTTAATGTTTTAAGAGATGTATTATATTTGTGTTAACAAAACGAAAAATGTTTTTGTTACTTTAAATACTTATAAAATTTTAAATATTGATTTTTTTAAAAAGCCAAAAACTGTGCATTTATTTTATCTATAAGATACATTTATGTGCGATGTTGTTCTAATTACATGCCAAATTCATATAGTTGAATATAGGTAAGGTAAAACTTCAAATGCCTTGAATTATATTTCGTAATTATCTACTAAGTATTCTGTGCCGTTCTTTTCGTTTATCCGAAATTTGCTTATTTCCGATGTTTCTTTTTTTTATACTGAATTTCACAAATATTGCTTTAAAATATCGATTTATGCAATACGTTATCGATTTGAATGATGGAAAATTTCTGCCTTCTAATTTTAACCAAAATATATATATATATCATTATACCATGCTATTTAATATTAGGCTACAAACATTGATTCAATGCTTCCAACATACGAATTTACCTTAAACACTTTCTGATTAAGTTATTAAAAAACGTCTTAATCATGTTAGAATCAAATGACCAATTTTGTCAGATCATAAATATCCCGAAGGAGTGTATTAAATAAATATCCTCTCTCTAGAAAAATCAACAAACGTAATAGCACAATACAACCTCATTATGCAAAGCTGAATATTATACCGGTGCGGCATGTAACTAAAGAGCAGAGCTTACATGTATTTTTATGGAAGATATTGAAACATTTCTTGCGACGGAAATATTAGCATAAAAAGAACTCTCTGCGGCAAAGTGGAACAAAACATTTGTAGTAATATTACGCATGATATCTAACTCTTATTCGAGCGTGACAAATTCTCATTGAAAAATTCTCACGACCTTTTGACGTGTTTCGCTGTAGTTTACGTCCACGATTCCCTGGGTGGTCATTTTGTAACTACCTTATTTCATTCGTTCGCTGAAAACTTTTACGTTATTTTTTGCACTAAACCTCCCTTTTCCCACTTTCTCTCTCTCTCTTTTTCAGTTGCCTTTCTACTGTTGTTATTCTTAATCCATTGGGAAATTTTTGTGTTAGCTCATTTCCCATTAGCAATATTAGCTTTTTTTGGTACCGATCTTTTTTAATGAATGTAGAATTAATGCTATGTCCATGAATTAAATAAATTGGAAAGCAAGCTTTAAATGCTTCTGATGTTGTTTATGCTTTTCAATAATTCATGTTAGAGACTATGTTTTTTTTCCCGCTCGTTCTCTTTTCTGTTTTTTTCTCATAAAATTGTTTTACATCAGCTGTTATGCGTTTGAAGTTTAATTACTTTGAACGGAATTAAACTCAGATTCATTTAACATTTTTAGAATTGATGAATCATTAGTCTTCGGATTATGTGCATGTGTAAAGAATTTTATAATTTTTGTCTTATTGCGCAATTAAATAATTAAACTAGAGCATTTCGGAATTGCTTCTGTTACTTCAACTTAAAATGATTTGTATTTTGAGATTAGTTTTTTTATTCAAAATCTAGACACATATAATTATTTCTTTTTTAATCGTAACATATAATAATTTGTAATAATTATTCTGTGTCATTTATTCAATTATCTGAGTATTTTATTCTTTTATTTTTAAAATCAAATTATGTAAGTAATCGAAAGTATTTAAGTATGGCCATTCAGTATTATGGATATTATTTTAATTTTGTATCAAAAAGTGTTTATAGTAACTTCATTTCAATGTATTGTGTTAAAAAAGAATTGTCCATAAACTTTTTATATTATAAGTCAATAAAAATTTTATAAAATCAAAACAGAATATTCGCATAATATATTTTACTCTTTTACTGGTGAAGATGTTACTTATTTTTTTAAAACTGCAACAGCAATAAATGAAGCCATGAATATTGAAAATCCAAAGTCTTGCAAAATGTTGTATTCTTTCAAATCGCTCAGTATAGACAAGAAAATTTGTTTAAATTATCATCATGGCATACTTAACACATTAAAGGCGGGGGGATATTGACGAAAGTATGCTAGGTAACGCGGATGAAATCGTAGTACTACGAATCCCTCCTTTAATGTGCGAATAACAATTTGTTGAGACAATATTTGAATACATTTATTATTCATCATTATAAATGGATTGCTAATTAAAATTCGTATTTTTTTCTTGAGTTCAATACAAAAATTTTGAATTTTAAAAACGCTTACAAGCGGAGATTTTTTTAAATAATGAAATACTTTTGTTAATTGACATTTTGCAGTCTATGATCGTTCACTGTCATTTATAATGCTGGGAAGAGTAAATAATATTTCTAATAATATTTTTTCTCTGATTTCTAAAGTATTCTACCAAAGTATATGATATTTTCTATTATACAATTTTCGTCTGTTAATTTGTGAAAATCTGATTTGGGATATTATTTATTGAATAACAATCCACTTAGCTGGGCATATCTTCTAACATGCATATAATCAGATATTAATATCTGTGTAACTGTGCTAAGAGAATTGAAATAATAATAGATTAATAAATGTCAGATGTTGGGGTAACAAGAATCCAAATGTATATTGTACAAACTTTTGATTGAAAATTAGCGTAAATGACTACCTTATGTGGTACCCAATTACTTTTTTCGAAAATTTTGAATTTTTTCATTTAACATTTCTATTTCATAAGAACATTTCGCTTAGTATGCTTTAAAAAGGGATTACGTTTAAGCAGCTGTCAGTTAAATACGTTTCTGTTTGTTTATAGATCAATAACAGTGCAATAAAAACTCAACGTAAAAATTAAAAAATAAATAACAGAAAGTCATAACACTGTTTTTGTATATTTAATTTCATATAATTACTTTTCATATCTCTTTTCGCTATTTCCTATTTTGCTTCTAAATATTAGGTGTGTGAAAAAATTATCATTCTGTAGGTATCGATTCTTCATTACACTCATCTTATTTCTTATTTATTTCCGAAAATTCTTTTTAAACAGCGTTACAGAAGAACATTAGATTAAATAAACGAGAAAAATTTCACGGCTTTGGTCTTCACGGAGAATGTAAATAGAAAGAAAACGATTTCGTGACTAGTAGTTTCATAGATACCATTTATCAAACGATCCACTCATATGAATTATAACTCTTTTTCAATAAAATTCTCATTTTGGATGGAGTAAAAAAATTAAAACAATAACTTCTTTTTTTCTTCAGAAAAAAAAAGGAAAGAAAAAATCAAATTTTGGTTATAAGTACGAAAGCCATTTTCTTTTCATTTAAATATCGAAAGAAATATCGGACTTTGTTCATTAAATTGGACATTTCGATCGTTTCGAGAGAAGAAAGAGATTTAAAAGTTAAACATTTAAAACTCATTAATCATATTTTAATGACTTTCATTGCGTGCTTGTGAAGTGAGAACTTCGTCTAACGTTATTGGTAGATTTTCTAAGATTCGCGAAAAAGAAAGATATTTTAAAATACTTTTCCCCCTTGCGATATCAAGAGGTATTCCAAAATTTGAAATTAATTTGACGACATTTTTTTATTAATTACTTTTTATTATTTTTTTGTTATTGATAGTGGAGTAAAATTGTTTCGACTACCGTGCATGCGTTAGGAGAATCAATATTAAGTTAAAAGATAAAAGCATTTTATGCCAAAAAAAGCTTTGTTATTATTTTTATTATTATGTGTGCATGGAAACTCTTTATAATAAAAGTTTGTAGATTTTTTTAAAGTTTCATATTTATAATCTACGTTCTTTAAATAAAATTCTGTCTTTAAAATTCTAGGTTTCTTACTTTTAGAGAATAAGTTTTGCAATATTTCAAAGAAAATAGAATGTTAATAACTCATTTTAGTATTAAATTTTATTAATATTTACATTTAGAAAGTCTAGATTATTACAAAGAAAATATAATGTTAATAATTCATTTTAGTATTAAATTTTATTAATATTTACATTTAGAAAGTCTAGATTAAAATTCCATTTCCCATTAAAATATCAACTTCATAACTAAGCATTTTTTTAAATGAACAAATTTTACTTTCTTATTTCGGATTCTTATTAAATGATATCATATGATATCAGAATGGTATTCCCTTTTTTATTCATTATACTTATATCGTTGCTCTATAATGACGTGTTTGAGTTTTTTGATTAGATTATTCAAATCTGAAATTAAATTACTGTATCATTTAAAAGGCAAAAATCGCTTGGTAATCCTCTATATCTGCCTACATCAGCCAATGCCGTATTGGTTTGATGTTCAAATAACATAAATATTCAAACTAGTATGTATACGCTGTGATGAATACCATGTATTAAAATTTATTGTTTATTCGATATCGTTTATTTTATACTTTTCATTTGCCATCGCATTTTCATCCTATTATTTTCCATACATTTTATTTTAATTTATAATCATTAATGCTTGGATTAACAAGCATCTTTTATGTATTTTACTTAAATTGCGAATATTCATTAAGTTATTGAAATTTAATACAGCTTTCATTCTTAGAATTATATTTTTGATCAAAGATTATATCTCGTACGCTAATTATTTTGAATTATATGCTTAATTTTTTTAATGAAACAACTTAACCGAAACAAATGCGAACTAATAAACTTTTCCACCGTTTAGTTTATCATAGTCATATTTTTGCATTGATTTAGAAAAAAATCTATTTTAAAGTAGTATTAATTCGTTTTCAAAGGCTTATTTATCTAAATAACAAAGCTAAAGGCATTTTTATTTTTATAGATTTAAAATTTTTGTATAATATATTATTTTTAAAGAAAGATAATTATATTAGATTTAAGGCTTTACTTTATTTTATTACGAGTTTTCGACCAAAGAAAAATGTCTTTACATTTTTTGAGATTGTTATCTAAAAATCTGACGATTTCAGATATCAATCTCACGAGCATTTTCGAAAGAAATGTGAAAAGCAAGACAATCGAGAAAAAAAACATTAAACGTATAAAAGTCCCTTTGTTTTCCATCATGATACCAATTACTTTATAGCCTTTTTAGGAAAATTAGCAAATTGAATTATCGAAAAAACGTCATAATTTCATTCACGTCCAATCTTTAAAAATATTAGGACTCAACTTCACGGAATTTTCATACTAAGAAAAGATTCATCCACCTCTAAGCTCTGTAATCGATTACATAATGAATAGAAAATGAAAAAAAAAAAAAACTATCTTTTCAAACTGTAATCATGAAATTAAATTAGATTCTAATGAAATTAAAGGAAGATTTTAGATAAGACGTTGCGAAAAAGTTTTAGGATAACAATTTCCCCCGTCTTTTTCTCTCCTGGATTTTTCCCCGTTTAAAAAGAGACGCGACATTTTTGCGAAGGAGGAGATTTTTCGCAAAGCACAACCTCGACTAATTTGGGTCGTTAAATGTACGGCGACACCCTGCGCACACTTTTTTAATAACATAATTAACGAAACGGAGAGATCTTTTGCATGCCTTAGTAATTACCGAGTTCTTAATTAAAAATGCAATTTCATTCGACTTGAAACTTTTGGACCAAAGAAAAGTCCCTTTTGCTAAAGACTTTGTAAATAGTTTTAACATGTCGTCTTTTATACAGTTTTTAAATTTTAGTTGGTGAATAATTCTCGAAGCTTAATAAACTCCGACTACCATTTATGAGAATCTGTGTTTCTTCTTCTTAGAGATTGTCTGCTTAGTTATTTATTCATAGAAAAATATTTGCTTCATTCGAAATAAAAGAGCATATCAAGTCGGGGTATTTTGTGTTTAATTTTTTGAAAAATCGCTCTCATGCTATTATATGTATATTCTAAGAAATAAAACAAAAAAATTTCTCCATTTTCATTACAAAGATATCTTCTTTTCTCTTTAAAGATATTGAAATTCTGCTATACCACAGAGCTAACAAATTCATTTTGTGGATTTTTTATTATGATAATTTGATGAGAAATATTTTTTTTCTTATAGTTAAACGAAAAAAAATTGTAATCCACATCAGGAAGAGGATTTGTTTAAGACAATTATTTTGAATGCTATGAGCGGCCAATAAATCTTTCGTAAGGGAGCAAATAATGTAGTGGCATTTCCGTAACTTGATACAAACAAATTCCTTTCTGAATCTATATAAGTTCAAGATACTTTCTCTTTCTCTCTCTTTTTTTTCTGATTTCTTACTTACAACTGTCTTGGTTTTTTGTGCTAGTCATGATTCTTTTAAAGAGGTCTTGATAATTGATTAAACATTTAACTATTTCCACAGCATCTTGAAAAGGCATATTAAACAATGTTATTAACGCCTTTTTTACTATTAACTCAGAAGTATTACCTTTAATTTTGAAATGGTTGAAATGTTTATTTTTGTAAAAAAGTGTGAAAATCTATTGTTTGATTTATCATAATTACTCTCTGACAGAATTCCTTACATTCATACATAATTCAAATCATAACTGTCTTACTTGGTATTATCAATATTTTTGAAGATGCTTTATTTATCTGGGCAAAACTATTAAAGCCCCTGCAACCCGAATATAAACCATTTATCTTAACAATAGAAATCACGCATAACAGCCGTTTCATTTGCCGAATGGCTTATTACCTATTAAAAATTCAATTTGCGCTACAAATATTACGGTGCGCTATATAAATTATCTGTATGGTGTAATTACCTTTAATCAAGATAGTTCTGCATCATTCTTATTGCTATCTCTCACCCATTGATATAAAATTTACTTGTCATCTTTCCCGTATCAGAAAAACTCCTTTCTGTAAATATACGTTGATACTTCTGCTCTTCATTTTAGATTATGATGTGAAATAGCGTCACATTGAAGAATCCATAAATATTAGTCATGAAACAATTGATTTGGCCTCTTTTGAACACTCTCCATTACCAAATACATTTCGATAAATTCCATATCTTCTGTATTCCCGCTTTTCCACTACCATAGGTTCGATCCATACCTTTATCGCGCCCTTCGTAACATATTATCCTTTACATTAGAGCTGTGGGGCTGCCCTTTATTGACAGTGTTAGAGAAGCAGTTATTAACGCTGGAAATCCCTGCTGTCAATAAATCCCATTAGGTAGACCTTCTCACCAAAGACCCGTCGCCAGAGGGCGCTATGGTGAGTTTGTCTTATCCATCCCGTGTTAGGATCATTGTCGTCTGTTCATGGTGGGGATGGGGGAGTGAGTTTCGAGAAGAATGCTGTCTCTCCCCGGAAGATTATCATCAGTGTTATTGGTTTTATAATTTTACCAATTGCTTCGATTTAATGAGGGGGTGGTGATTGAGAACGAAAGCTTGTCCCTTCCTCAGATCGTTAGACTGAAACGATCTTCGAAGACTTAAGTGCACTATCAGCGAAACTTTTTCAGTCTTCTTAAGTCTGGATAGTTTTCTTCCTTCTCATATTTTAATTTGAATTGTTCGGGCATTAATTATCCAAAATTAGAGCCTGTATATTTACCTGCTTTATTTTCAAAACATCCCTATTGAAACAGTAGAAATCTTCGCTATTTTATGCTCTCTTCGAAGAATGAAAATCAATTGTGGGTTGATTTAATTAAGAGTTAAATCTTTCTGATTCGATATCAACTTAATTAGAGAAGTTAAAAAAAGAATAAAAAACTTTTTTTATTCACAGTTTAGTATGTAAATGATATGTAGTGTTTAGAAATTTGACATAATCATTAGTAATTCTCAATGTTAGTTATATATAAATGCTTTGTTATTTTCCAAAAGAAAAAAGGGAAATTGACAATGCGTTAAATAAATAAATGCGAATAAAAAAGCAAATAGATAAATAAGCATAAGAATTGTATATCTTTCTTAGCAATAAGCCACAATAAAAATATAAAGTATGAATTGTGTACCCTTAAATTATTTTAACATATTGAAACCTGCTTTTCATTTTGGTATGTTGAACTAAATGTTTTTGTTACCAGTTTGAAAAATTTACTGAAAGTTCTAGTTCTAGAAAATTCCACTTACATTACTTGATTTTAAATGATAAATTGTTAACGTGGTTGAATGAAGATAATTTTGATCCGAGCAGTGGAAGCAAGAGGACCCATGTTTACGGTAACATTTTTAACTGCCCCATTTCTCACAAATCAAACACAAAACACGAAAGACAAAACTTTAGCGAGCGCATCTTAACAGAACAGCATGTCCTCTCATTATTTTTACTCTCACAATGCACCATGGAATGCGTACCTAATCAGGCATCGCCATCTATTGTCCAAAAGAGATAAGTAATGCAACTGCCATAAAACTTAATTCGTTGAACATCTACTTTTTCCTTCTTTTGAATGTTTTCAGGTAAGATTTATTTGACCCTTAAATACGTGATAAAATTATTTGAATCAAATTGTTTGAATCAATTTTTTCATTTGAAGCTGATATCTTTGTTAACTAATACATAATGGGTTACTTTCAATTCCTACGTTTAGATACAGAAGTAAATATTTTCTGATGTCTTCCACGTTAAAAGAAGTAATCTCCTGAGATATTGGGACTGAAATATTTTTCTACATCACTTAGTAGAATTGCAAATTTAATCCCTGAAATGTCTTCCGCTGGAATAGCTGTTGTTCCGTAATATTCTCTAATGGCGCATAATAGCATAGGTTGTGGAAATTTCAAGAAATCCTCCTGCATATTTAAATGGTTCCTTCTTTGTATGGAACTGAATCCCACAACATAGAGAAATATGTATTCCGAAATGTTGCTTAATCTTCCATTTTGCAATGGAAGGCGAATTCGAATTCATGAATAAAATTAGCATCGCTGAAAAGTAAACAAAGTGCTGAAATTTGATTTTTCCGGTAGTCATTTGCATATTTTGAAAATATTCTTGAGTTAAACTCAGCAGTTTTTAATTATTTTAATACTGAGAGTTGAAACTAGTAAAATAATTCAAAATTCGTTCTTTTAAATTATTTTTGAATTCAAATCCAAGCTCTTGTTCTATTTTGAAAATATCTTCTTTGTGGCATTGTTTGATATATAAAAATAGATTTTTTAGATTCCTATTTTTAATTAAATGGAATTAATTGAATGAAATGTGAGATAATAAACTAGTTTTCAATGGCGCGCAAATTTGTCTGCCTGGCTATTTTTTTTTTCTTGTTTTGTTCATTTCAAAAAATTTGAAGAATCTTAAAAAATATTTTAAAATGTGGAATATATGTAAGTCAATGGAAAACAGTATTAATAATACAATCGTAATTTTAATGTACAGTTAAAAACGTTTTTACTAAACAGTCTCAAAAACTCTTACGTTATCTATCTCAAAATCAAATTTATGTTTTGTATTATCTGATTGCTAATGCTGCTCGCTTTATTTGAATCCCAGATTCTACGCAATAAAGTAGATATTCTTAACAAAAGCAAGAACCTGACAATCATTTTTAAAGCGATATATTTTTTAATTACTTTTATATATTTTTGGGGAGGGAAGTGAAATTACAACAGCGTTGCCGTTCTCTTTAAGCTAATAAAAAATATTAACAACGTAATTCACTTAAAATTTTGAGTTACAAATATGAATTTAACAGTAATATTTTGAAATGCTTCATAATTTGTTTAAATTTGAACTTAGTTTGCCTTCTTTCAAAATTTGGCGAACTTCTGTTTTAAAATAATATTATTCACTAGAATAAGATTTTTATGTAGAAAAATTTATATAAAAAACTGAATTGAGGATATTGAAAGTATATTTGACATATAGCATAAACTAATTCTAATGTTTAAAGTCAACAAAGAATGAAGAATGGATTTGATCGCTTCAAATATGGAAACAAATGCTTTTTTAAATTAATGATGCTGTCATGCACACGCGACTTCAGTGAATGCCATAGTTTTCGCCCCCTTCTTTTTAGATCATCGATTCGACAATACATATGTTTATGCATAAAAGTGCGACTGATAGCTACGAAATTTGGCAGTTGTTTGCTTCTGTAAAGTCAAGATGTCAAAGATATCATTTCTTCTATTTTTATTCTTTTATCTCCCTTGTAGTCTTTTATTCCGCTTTTTAGGAACGGTCTTGGCAGTCCTTTGATGAATCACGAAGCCACAATTTTTTTTTACTCCGTTCTCTTCATTTTGAAAAAACTTTTTATGATGCCTTTCTTTTTTTTATTTAGTTTCTTCTTTTAATGCTACTTATGAACTCAATTTATTGAAAAATATTTTCTTTTTTATTCTAATGCTTTTGACATTTTTTGGTTCTTGAATATTTAACAATGCCACCACTTTCCAAAGAAGTTGCCTTTGAAAGTAAATTTTTATGTTTTTGGACTGTTATTAAATATCGTAGCCTTTTATTCCTTTATGGAAAAACAGCTTTAAAAAAATAAAGTTGCCATAACGTGGTTGATGAAAAGCTGTAATTCAGAAAATTTTAACAATTTATGATAGAGGTTTCTTTAGTTTAATGCAAGCCTTCTTTATTACTGTCTCATAAATGTAGCATAGAGAAAGTTTTGTAATCGTCAAAAAATTCGAATTCAGTATTTCCAATGTCCATCTGTCTGTCTGTAACAAAGATAACTAAAAAGTGCTTTAAGCTAAACGGTTAAAATTTGGTATATGAGTTTTACATAAAATTCATGGTTTTCTATCAGAATTTCGTTCAAGTAAGTTTGTCTGGCTATTCAAATATAAATTAACACGATAATTATAAAATAAAGAGAATTAGATTGATAAAATTCAGTACATAGATTTGGCATCTATATTGTAGACAACTGTCAAATTTTTAGCCAAATTTAACAAGAAATTAATTGCCTGTTGGTATGTATTGTTAGAAGCATGTAAACGAGATTGCTTAAAAATGCTTTGGCTTAAATGTATCAAATTTGGTAAGGGACTTTATGACAACAAGTATAGTTTTGAGTCACTTTCTTTGTTTCCATAGGTTGGGGAAAATGTATCGAAAACACATCTTCGATTTTCGCGTGCTTTTAACCGTATGCCCAGGATATATCACCAAAACATTGCCGAGGATGAGACAATACACTCAGTAAAAATGCTAAAATCGCGCAAAAGTTTAATGTTCCATAACTATTTAGAGAATACTCTGCAAGGCGCTCTCCGGAATATCAGCTTTCTTAGAGAATATGTAAGAAAGTTTTAGATAGACTAATTTCCACTGTTTACTTTTTCATTTATGAAATACTGAGAAAATATAATAATAGTCAAAAAAGTTGAATCGAAATTTTGATGCATCTTCACTATTTCATGAGTTCGAAAACTCGCATTTGGAATTGTCAGTCCGAATGATGACTCAAAAGCACTATGGGATTGATCGATAAAATTTAGTGCATGAACATCAAAACATATTCTAGATTTACATTACATTTTGAACGAAATCCATTCTGAGTTGCTTTTCAAGTGCAAGTGAA
Source organism: Argiope trifasciata (assembly GCA_026543055.1). Classification (NCBI taxonomy): domain Eukaryota; kingdom Metazoa; phylum Arthropoda; class Arachnida; order Araneae; family Araneidae; genus Argiope; species Argiope trifasciata. Next base: position 1,103,333 of record JAPMOQ010065000.1, on the reverse strand, counting down.
CTCGATAACTACAAAAGATAAAGAACTAGATAGATGAAAACGTGGTACAAAAATTTAACATTTAAAATAAAAGTTTTCTTATTGAATTTTGAAATAAATCAGTTGAGGATTTGACAACCTGCCAGTCAGTGGTATGCAAGTAAATGTAATAATTCATAACTGCAAAGACTAAATCATAAATTCGCTATACAATCTTGTGACTGCAACTGTAATTCTATATTTCAACCGGTCAGACAAAAAGATGTCCAAATGTATTTTCGCAAGATCGATTCAGTAAAATTGCTAGATTATCGCCCAAGAACTATGTTTCGTTGCTATAGTTTTCCAGTTACGTGCTAGGTAAAACCCATGATAGACAGTTTTATACGGGAAGTTTTGGAAAAACCACACCCATTGCTTTTTTTTGTAAATGATACAGAATTTGTATATAATTTTTTTTTTGTTGGAATTCTTTTCCTATTACTAACTTTTTTGATGAACAATGATATTTATTTCGAAGGCTTGAAGTTAACGAATTCTTGATGCACGTTCTTACAGTTTCCATCATGGAATCGAAACTCTTTCTTCAATAGGTTTGTCTAGGTTTATTTAGATAAATTTCATAGTTTTTTTAAACTTTTGTCTCTTGTAAGATATGAATTACTTTTTCTCATGGTTATTCGAAATTTTGAAATTTATATCTAAGTTTAATGTTTTATGTTTGCTTCATTACTTTTCAGAAAAGCCACGGTAAATATTTATTTAGTAATCCATTTTTCTTTGGCAGCATTAACGCAGCTATATATTAAATTTGTGATTTTAGTAAAGTTTTGTAAAGAGTCAACAATTGCTGAAGGTTAATAAGCGTTTTATAAATATTATTCATTTCATTTATTTTTTAATTCCGAAAGTAATTTTTTTTATTATTAGTTGCCCCAGTAGCTTTCTTTGTATGTCAGCTAGTGTTTGAATTGAAATGTTTAGCTACCAGGCGTTCCTCAACAATATCACACCTACTGCGATGTTCATTTTCTGGAATGACAGGCATCATTGGCCGTACTATTGTGAACATTCCCGTGAAATGTTTTGAAGGTGTTTTTCATGTTCCATACTGTGAGTTTATTTCCAATTAACACCGAATTTGTGTATTTATAGCTCTACAACTAGGAGAAAAAAAAAGTTATCCTTCCAGTCGTGAAATTTACTGTTTACTGTTTCTATATTCGTTTTACGAGGTAATCCCTTTTATGTGGGCTTGACAAAAACGCAGTATTGGTTCGAAGGCCATTAAACCTTATCCAACCGAAAAGAAGCATTAAAAAAGAAGAAGAAAGGGATTCTTGTTTTTTAACTTTAAATGAGAGTAATAAAATGTCGAACGCCTTATTTTATTGAAATTTATTTTGATGCAAGCACGCCAAAATTTAATTGCTTCTCACTTTTCTCTTCTAAACAGTAAATACATATATTGATTTTTTTCATGACCTCCTGTTGCTCCTCATACATTCTTCTGTTTTTTAAGACAAATCTTTTTTTTTTAATTATTATTTTTTGTTCATAATAGAAGAAAATATAATTCTTCAAACTGGATTTTTACTTAAATTGTAACATTAATTATTTCATTGATATACTATTAAACATGAAAAGTAATTCTTAAAATTGTTTAAGTCGATAAATAGAAAATAGAGAATTTTTCTAATGTTTAATAGTTTTTAAATATTATTATTTCTAACATCTTGTATCTACTAAGATGAATGGTAGAATAATTCTTCCTTAGGATATTCGAAAACTTTATGTGATTTAGCATTAGTATCTATTAAGATGAATAATAGAATAATTGTCCCTCAATATATTCGAAAACTTTATGCAATTTTTTAATATCTGATATAATATAATATTTTAAATATCTTAAGTAAATATCCTCAAATATACTGAATTAGTTGCTGCCTATTCTTCTGTAATACATCTGTAATCTAAAATGGCATTAATCTTGAAAGAAAAATTCATATATTTAGTTTAAAAATATATCTCCAGAAAAATTCATATATTCAGTTTGTAGTGTAATTTTCAATGTTTCTCTCAATAAATATTATATCTTCAGTTTTGAAAATTCAGTCTTAAAATGTGTTTGGCTATCATTATTTGTAGAAGATGTTAAATAGGGAATATAGTTGCAATATAAAAATTTTGATTTGACTGCATTTTAATTATATTTGTAAAAATCCTCCTTTTGTTCAAATTGACTTCATATTTTAATTCAATAACAAGGTACAAATTATGTAATGATAATTTTAGCAGTTCAAGAAGAAATAAAAATCCCTAATTTATTTCCTATCTTTTAAATTCATACTTTAGCTCTTTTCCCCCCATTTTGGCAAAATGAGAATCTGTAAATTATTAATTCTTTATTATAGTTTATTTTATCAACATTTTTTTTTACCTCTGATAAAAAAAATCAATAATTATACTAATACAAAATTTGTATGCTAAGAGCATTTCATGTATAAGTGATTTGTTGCATAACTTTTTTGGAAAGTATATTATTAAATGTGTATATAAAAACTGATTCTAGGACGGAGAAAAAATTTCTATGAGCCAATAATAGCATTTAATATATGATAATAACTTTTCCTCTTAATATATCATACGCATATTTCTAACATCTTTTACTACATTAATACTAGTGTCAACAGTTCATTAAAAATGCCGCTCAAGACAAACTGCCCACTGGTTTAACTAGTAAATAAAAATAAATTTCTGTGATAAATTCAGTAAGTGCTTCTTTAATTGATGAAAAAGGCGCGGCTTACGTTATAATCGTCTACCTGAATAGAATTAATTTGACGGGGAAATATTCAATTAACATGTCGGAGACCTTTCACTTCTGCATTCAAGAGCCATGACACAAGTGGAGGGCTGTAAAAAAAAATCAGTGAAGAACAAAAGAATACGTGAAACAAAAGACCTTCTGTTGTGGTCGTTTTGCTCTCTCTCTAAGATGGAGGGGAAAAGAGCACGTGGGGGTCGTCCATCACGTGATCCCGTGTTCCCCGGTGGCAACCGCCCTGTCACGCGTGATGGATGTTCCACGCTTCAACACGAAAATGGCTGCCGCTGCTGATAAAAATATCCCTTGGCGGCGAGCTAGCTTTCAAAAACGGAAACAAAACACCAACAAAAAAAAAAAAATGGACCACTTCGTATTTAACCTCAACCAGAATTAATTGAAACGAGAAATAACTGAATTTAAGAGTACAAGCCCCGGAAAGAATTAGCGTGGTTCTGACAGGCGTTTAATAATTACAAGTGTGCTCTGAGAACTTGTTCCAATATCGGTTATGAATAAATCTCGGGAAAAAGGAGTATCACAATATCTTGTTCTGGCAGAGGTAAATCCTTCGGAAGTTTAACTTTTTCAGTTTGGAGAATCGGAGCGGAAAATACTGGGAAGGAAACTGCATTTTCTATGAATTAAAATTTTTTCCATACTACACTCATATTATATTGAACGTGTAAAAATGTGATTGTAAAATTGCTTTCATAAGAGGCAAAGTCTTCAGATAGTTTTAAGTTTATATGAGTTACTTAACTAATATTTTAAATTCACATATTAATATTTAGTTTAATATTTTACTAAAGTTTATATAGTTTTATAATAATATACAGTTTAATATTTTACTAAATACTAAGTTTAGTGTTCTAAATAAATATTATGTTTTCTGTTACTATTGCTATACGTTCTTCTTACTTCTATAAATATTACTTTTTAATAAAAGTTTTTCATGAATTTCTAAATATCTTACTATTGTATGCATATTTACTAATATATTTATACTTTTAAAAATATATATAAATATAATAAATTTTATATAAAATTAATTTTAATTAAAAATAATTAAATTTTATTTAAAAAAATTTATTATGAGGTCACAAAATAACACAACGGTGCCAAATTGTTCTACGTTTGTGGATTCTGAATCTCAAATAAATGCATATCACTTTTTAAAATTCTTATATTAACATGTTGGTAATTGGAAAATTACCTAGCAATTGAAATAGTCGAAAATGAAAAATTACCTAACAACATATTGACTGCTGGTAGCTGTCGATTTATTATTAGACATCCTTGCCTGCTTTCGAATTGCTGTTCAAACATAATCCTAAAAAATTCTTTAACTAAATTTTTAAAAGACCAACTTAGTTTTGTGTGGGATTTTCTTTACGCGCCAGATACTCGATCGGCCTTTCATCGTTCCATCAAAAAGAAATGGTAAAAAAAATCAATATATAGACTTGATGGTATTTTTCTCTAGAATGATCACCAGTACATGTGGTCAATCATTCATTTCTGAGCATTTTTCTGACCAGTTTATTGAATGCCCCTAAAAATACGAAATAAATCTCAACGGTAGAAGAAGGAGGGGAGAAGAGAAGGGAGAAAAATATAGATATATATGAGGTTATAAAATAGCGGCAGGGTTATAAAAGTTTCTGGCAACCTGGAATGAGAAGGAGGTCGGAGCAGGAAAATATATCCGAGGTTGAGAAGTTTGGAAGTCATACCTATTCGTTCGAAAGTAAATATGAGGGTTGCAAGTCCCCTTCTTGGAAGAAACCGATTTATATTCGCTTGGCGAAAGGAATGCATCATATTTGTAAACCTCTACTTGTCTTCTATTTTTATTATTTTTCTTTACTGCTGTTCTGTATTTTCGGCTATTTCAATCTTTGAATGTAACCTAGAACAGCATCTAAGAATGATACATATTTTTATTCATTCTTTGTTTCAATCATGGCTATGCTAAAATTTTAGTTTAATGTCATCAAGCAATGGCAGGTAATATATTAAAAGAAGATTACAACCAGACATTACTTAAGTTTAACGTTGCGTACACATCTATTTTTAATAGTGTTATCATTTCCTCAAAATGCTGGCGTTTTGAGACCTAATTAGATTATAAGAATTTAAGATTCCATTCCATTAACAATGTGTTATACAAATGGAATTATATCATTGAAGTCTTTTGATTTATTCGGTTTTTTTAGATGAATTTATTGATTAATTGAATTAGCGTCGCGTTTTGAAACTGTTCTAAAGTTATTTTGGTAAAGACATTGTTATTTGAACTTTGATCAAAGAGGGGGCACCGTCTCTATAGTTTTCCATGATATAATTTCCTAAAGGAAAGAAATTTGCATTTAAAGTGGATGTAGCATGTGTCTAGTCTATTTTCTGAGCAAATCTTGATGGTAGTCGGTTTTTAACCTACTATCCTGTAATCTCTAGGTCTATCTATGTGCTACTTCATCAAAGTAGGAAAAAGTAGTTATGGTTAGAATTTTACTTAAAAGGCATGCATTCCAAAGAAATATCAATGTTCTTTAGGATAAATAATAAAATTTCATTAAAAATCTTTTATACAAAATATCTTAGGCTCTTAAATTAAAGTTATATAATAATAATTTTATGTCTTTCCTGATAAAAAGAACAAAATAAAATATAAAACGTTTTGCTGTATCAAGAAAAGAAATAGTTTTGTTTGAAATATTTTAAATTTTGTGTTATACTTTATTTTTTATAAAATGTAAAACAAGGTTTATTTATAATTTAACGGTTTGTGATTTGATACGCATAGAATGCTTACAAAATGTGTAAAATAATAATCGTTTCATATTTTGTTTAAAAATAAAAAAGTAGGGGAAAATCCTTAAAAAATACCTAACTGGTTAGAGATACTTTGCTTTTTTTGTATTTTTGATATGATTAATATTTGATAAAATTTTATTCATTTTATTAAAAATGCTATTTGGACTTAATAATAAATAATGCTGGAATTATATTTTTAATTTAGAAATTGTACTTAATCTTGTTGCATGTTTATGTATAAATGTAGGAGTAGGTCTTTTTAAGAAATTCTGATAATTGGCATCGCATCTGAAATAAAAAAATACCGAATTAGGTTATTGAGATGTTAATATTATGAATATTTCATTAAGAATTGCTTAGATATTCTTTGTCAGTTTCAAAAATGCATCTAAAAAACAAAGTTTAGGAGGTTCCATTTAGATATATAACTGTACTATTCCATTTCCCCAAAGACGTCTGAATTTGTTATTTCTTCATTCACATTCTATTTTATTTGATTAGCAAAGATGTCTTGTTCTGTTTGAATTATTGATGAGAAATTTATTGTGGTTTTGTATAGGTCACCGTTTAAAAACACACCAACACACTTTAAAAAATATAAGAATCTTTCCTAACATATCCATTCCCAGTGGCTTGAATCTTCATTCATTTTGAAAGTATTTCCATTTCAATATTTTCATTTTACGAGAAACTACTTTATTATACTAATGTCCTGAAATGATTCATGTATCTCCTTTCTCTCATTGTAGAGTTTAGTATTTAAAAAACTTCATCATATTTTATAGAATCGACTATCAAACATCAAACCAACAATTTTTTCCTGGATATTTTCTTTATTGTATGCACTTAATCATATTCAAAACTTTTGAAAGAATTACATGGCCCCATTATTTATTTCCATTACCTAATGAGATGCGTCCAGAGAATAAATCACGGGCTTTTACCTTCTTTTCATTTGTTCATCGCCTGGATTCCAATGAAGCATTTATCTTCAAATGCCACATGAAATCCGACACATCATTTGTAAAAGAGGAACGATGAATTTCGCTCTCTTTTTTCCCCAATACTCAAAACGAATATGGTTTTAGTAAACCGAAAGCAACATTTCGGATCCCAGTCATTTTTGGCCGCAGTTGATTCGATGACTAATGATTTTGAAAACTCAACACACTTGTACACGAAAAGAGTATATAAAAGACTTTCCAAATCAATTATGCTCGAATATTTTGGAAGAATAATGGTGTAGTAGAAATATGAAAATTTTGAAGATTATGTTAGCTTCTGCTTATTTGAAAAATAGAGATTTCATGAATAATTAAATTTTTTATAACTGATGTAACACGCAATACTTGCTAGCATATTGCATTTAATACTAATGTAAAAGACGTGATACTAATAGAATATTTTTCTTTTTATATTTATATGATGAATTTCATTTTTTTGCAATTTTAAAAGTAATTTTCTCATCTCGTAATCCAGATATAAACCAACAGAACTGGTCTGTCTAAAACTTTCTCGCATACTTTCTATGAACTTGCTTTGCCAGAAAATATTTTGCATGGCGTTGGCGTACATTAAAAACGAAATACCATCTTTTGGAATGAATTTAACATTTTTCCTGAATCTATTATGTCATTTTTTTTGTTTATCAATCCCTGGCAAATCCCTCGTAGTGTCCAAATATCGAATCTGTGCTTTTTACGCATTTTGTAGTCATAAACTCAAAACTGCACTTGTAGTCATAAAATACTATATTTATTTTGATATATTTAAGTCTTAGCGTTTTGAATTTTCACTTTAATATATTTCTGAAAGTACTAATCGACAGACAGTCAACCGGATATTGGTTTTAACTCAAACTTTGTCAGATTTTCCATTATAGATATTAAACCTATGTATTGAATCCCTTATATCTTGTCCTTTTCGAATTGTATTTCTCACGTCAACTTATATTCGAACAGTCGGATAAACGAACTTTCTTTGATCAGATTTTAATCAAAATTTGATAGATATCAGCAAGTTTTATAAGAAGACTTTATACCGAATTTCAGTCGTATAGCTCAAATCATTTTTAGGTTGATTTTGTCCCAGTTAGAGGGGCATTTTTCAGAAGATATTCGTCAAAACTTCCAGTTTGAATTATTTGATTAGGTGATTACCACTTTCTTTATAGTATGTAAACGAGAAAGTAAGAAAAATGAATTATTTCACGTTTCACGGACTTTGAATTTCTTCATGTTTCTCAATCTAATTACTATGACTTTAGCTCTCTGATATCGGTTTTATGTTATAAATATTATCTCAATCTTCATTTAAGTTATGAATTCTGCAATTTTCTAAAGTTTTGACTTTTAAATTAAAATTTCCCCTTCTTAAATGCATAAAAGTCAAGAACAGCATTCTTAACTATCTCTATTTATCTGCGGTGATTCCGCAGAGAGCCCCTCTTTTTAATTATCAATCAGGTACTCACACCATAACTTCAGAATTGTTAAAAGGAATATTCCGTCTTAACTAATAAGAATTTTTTTAAATACATAATTAGATACGTAATTCTCCTTCATGTTTACATTAATTATTAGACATAGGTGTGAAATGCTTGTTAGATCTGAGAGAGATTTACATCTATATAAATAAAAATGAATGTTTTTCTTATATCTTTGATGCGCTGCCGTACCGCTCATCTGATTGTGATGAAACTTTGGCAACTTATTACTTGCACTTAGGGGATGTTTATAGGTATAGTAAAATTATCTAAAATATAAATATATTTTTGGATCTATTTACTGCATCTATTAACCAATGATTAATGAATTTTTGTTTGTTTGTGCCTTATGCGCTGCCGTGCCACTCATCCTATCGCGATAAAACTTTAACAAGTTATTACTTGCATTTTAAATGTTTGGACTGAACCTAAAAAAATCCATGTTTTTCGCATAATTAGTTGTATGCTGGATGCTTACGTGTCGGTCAGTCAAGAATTTTTTTTTTTGTTTCTGCTGAAGACAGAAAAACGAAACATAAAAAAATGCTGCCTACCTTAAAACTTTTGAATAATAAAGTAAGAAAGAATAGAATAAATGCTATTTACACTTCTTCTTTATGTATCATTCAATTTCAATGTATATATTCATTTCCGATACGAAAATAAATGCTATTCTTTCTATAATTCCTAATTAAAGAAGACAGTTATTTTAAATTTCAAACGATATTTCAAAAATTATTTCTTTTACGGCAGCAACACTCCGGGTACCAGCTAGTTTAAAATAAATTTTAAAAACGCTAGCAAGAACAGTAAATACGTAGAAGTAGTTAGGCGCCATGTATCAGTTATTTGCATTTTCACTTTCTTTGGTATAGGTAATTATAATGCCATTGATGTTTGTAGATCAGTGATATTATAAATAATGCCACTTATTTTATTACGTTGTACTTTCCATTTATCTTTGGCTTAAATGCACTGTTGTCAATTAATCCTTTATTAATAAAAAAGGGTTACTCGATAGATTTCATTTACTCAGAAATTATCTAATTTATGCTGAAAATCAATTTTTTTTTCAAATCAATTTCGGATAAGAGTTGTAGTTTTTGAACTTATATGGCTTTAAAAGCTAAAACATTAATAACCATCAATTGTTAGGTACATTCTTGTAAATATATTAGTTCAAAATAAAAAGTTCAAAGTTCAAAATAAAAATTTAATAACTTTTAACGGTATAAAGTGATTGAATAGTGACTCTTTTGGATTCTCTTTAAGAATTCTTTTGAAAATGTACTCCATACTATTTGTTGAAACGTGCTGTTATACAGAATGATGTTTCCCTTGTTTCAGGTATGCATTATCATCTTGTTATGTTTAAACCTCTTTCACCACCACATTAATTATTCTTACGTATTTTTGAGACCCGAATTCGTACCTCAAAAGGAGGAAAATAGCAATCTCGTAATGATTTTTCAGATCATGAAATTAAATAAGCTAACTCTGGTAAACTGGTAATCTTATATTGTTTCTCTCCATGTTAGTTGAACGAACTCCAAATGACCCAGTGCTTTTGTTTAGGACTTTTCTAAAAATTGGGGATTTTATGAGAAAACTTCGATTTCCAACGATTTTATATTCTTGTATTTTAGGTAAGTTGTGAATTTTAGATTTATGTTATTTTAACACGCGATTAGCAATCAGTCCATATTTTGTTGCATCCAGCTTTTTTAGAAGTTTAGCGTGTTTATTTTTATGATCATAGATTATTATTATATTATTATAGTGTGAACTATAGTATCAGCTCATTTTTCTTTGAAAAATATTTGAAATTGTTTGCAAATTTCACATCTAAATAGAGATTTTAAAGAATTACGCAACCAGATGGTTAAGCTACTACGAGAAGTGAATGAAGAGATAATTTTAAAAGATATCGCCAACTTGTGCATTGGCACAGTTTTATTCTGTAAAGGTTGTTTTCTTTCATGCAGTTTCTTACTGCAGTGAAGTCTTCGAATATTGATAAATCTAATAACGAATTCTTTCTTGCTTTCCTCCCTTCCCTTTTTTACTTTTGAATCGTTTTTGTGGTTGCTACTGAAAATACATTTGCACATTTCAGATATTAACTGGACTTATTATTTTAAATTGCATATTTTACTCTTCCTTTTTGTTTGGAAAATAAACTTGATAGTTTTGTTATTTTCTTATCAATTTTCCAGATATTTTAAGCATGAAATTAAATGGAATACATTTCATACGTTCATGACAGGTTAACAATATCCTTATTTGTGTCTAGATTTTGTAATTAGCAGCCTGCTGTTTTAAGACAAAATGTTTGATTACTCATATCTTTTTATTATTATTTCACATATTATTTTTTATTTTTATCAACAGCGGCATGGCAAAAAGTGGCTCCTCAACGGATTAAATTGCACACCCAAAAACTCCACTTTCTCTTTTAAAAAAAGCTGCCTTTTAATCATCGATGTAAAAAATTAAATATATTTGTAAAGCATTCTTTTTACCCTGATATATTCGAAATAATTGAATCTTTAAAATTTTATAACCACACTATTTTTGCTTAGTATTTTGTAATCAATATAAAATTCTGCGTCACAAAACTCCAATGAATCTAATTGTGCTTTTCATAAACTTTCGTTTTAAGCTAGTTACTGAAAGAAATCCGTTACCTTCCGTCTTTCCCCAGCTATTTTTCTTTTCTACACATGCCATCTTCTATCTGTTCACAACAAATCTGAACACAATTCGATGAAAGTTTCCTATCACTTTGTCCCTAGCAGAAACGGCCAGAAGTTTCTGAAAAGCGAACCTAAACGCCCCCCTGCGAATGTAATCGGATTAATTACGCTTCCCGACACCTCCACCTGTCCGGCATACACATACACCTCTCTCGTGCTGACTCGCTCCTACAGAAGGAAATTCCCTCGGTGGATTTCGTTCCGACACCACGGTTCCCGAAATGTAATAGAGTTGTGTAATTAAACTTTAATGGTAGTTTCCATCGTTGCCCACTCTACGAAAATGGACATCGGGTTCATCATAGCGGTGACATTGACTAATGGATCTGTCTTGTCACGCCATTTTGCGAATGTGGCTCTCGGCAAAGGGGCTGGGCCAGTGGTCAGTGCAAACTGGGTCGGTGTTGAGAAATGTGATCACGAGGAGTGTAGATATGTAAAATTGCATAGACATATGTTGAATATTTTGGTGCAGCCTTTTAACTGATAGAAGCTGTTTAAACTGCTGAAATCTTTGGTTTTGAGGATTATAGAAGCTTTCTTACGAAGCAGTTTAAAGTGTATGGATCTTATTCATTGGTCAAGGATTTTCATTTCCTGTTCAAATTTCCTAATTATTTTTGTTTCTTACATACTTACTAATCAGAAGTTTAGATGCGTTTTTCCTGATTTTCTATAGTTTCGTGTGTCACGAAAGAGTGAAATATATCTCTGTTAATTGGTATTTTGTGAAATTTTCAGTTTTTTTTTTAAAAAGAGAGGAAAATAAAGATATAGTTTTAGTTATAAGAAACCATTTTAAAAATAAATCTTGGTCATTAATTATTTTGAGAAATTCTGACTTATATGTAAAAGGTTAATTAATTTGTAATGGTATATTACCATTCATCACATTTAAAGCTAAACAGCATGTTACAAATGAAGAACCCTCCCCCCCCACCCCCCTTTTTTTTTCTTTTGGATGTACAGATGGGAACTCAAGAGCATTCCCAACCTTCATATAGAGAAAGAAGTGCGAGACAGAAACTTTCCACTGTTGAGAAATGCATACATCATACTTAGAACCCTCTAATAAATAAGATATTTCTTTGATTATTGATTGGCGTTATAAATTATTAATAATATTTATATATTTATGAATAATTTGCCAAACTAATAATATAGCTATTAGGATTCTAGCACTGAAAGCGTTTCCTCCAGTTAGCTTAGAATACTTATAAATATAATTTATAAGTATTCTGTACGATTAATTTTCTATAGAATCGTATTTAAAACAGCTATCTTTTTATGATCTTTATTTTTCTAATACAAATATAAGTACAATTATTTAAATTAATACATGAAACTCACCAATAACTTCTTTTTCTTTTAAAATTAAAAACATCTTTCCTTGGCCTTATTTAATTTTTTTAAATTCATCTTATAAACTACTAAGATAGGTTTAAAATTTTATTTTGATAAAATACATATGCCTTTGAGGCAAACATTAGTAAATGCATTTTTAATTGAGCTCCGTTTGTTCACTTAATTCCACATTCATCAAGATCTCCACATAGTTTTAATCCCTTTTTAATTAAACCTCCGAAAACAAAGAGAAACGACAAAAATAAAATGATCTTCAAGGCGAAATTTGATCGTCTCTTCCGATGCCGGTAACCCAAGTTATAATCTACAGCTCATCTTCAAAATCCCAATTGCAACGTTAGATTCTTTTTTTTTTTTTTTTCGCTTCAATATGTGGATTTAAAGCTTAAATCCCTTTCCATAAACTTACGGGTTTTCTTAATTATTTCTTCGAGTGTTTTATCTCGTAAAATATGAAAATGCTGCTTTTAAAAGATTGTTTTTTAAAAACTTTTTTATGGAAACATCTTTGAAAATATCGATGTCAGTAAAACATTATAAATCTTTTTAAGTTTGGTAATCAACTTTACTTTCATTAAAATAATGCATATTAAAATAGAAAAATTATACTACTTTGATGGAGTATCATGTTCTAGTGAGATTCTTATCTTATAATTGCTTAAAGAATCTAAACTCTAAGTGATAAGTATACTCGTATTTTTATAACCGCATTTCAAATTTTTTAAAATTAATGCGCAAAATCTATATTTTACCAAATTACTTTCAAAATTTAATTTAATTAAAATTATTCTTTTAATATATTTGTACTGTTTATTAGAACATCATAATTCCAATAACTTTTTAATTTATTTTCCTCTAAAAAAATCGATATTTTAACAAATAGTTTTCGAATATTAAACCTGACTTAACTGATTTTCCAATGCAATTCGTATTGTTCATTAGAAAAACAAAGCTGTAATATGATTTAAATTCATTTTTCTTTTTAAAAAATTAGTTTAAAAAAATTTAACAATAAAAAGATTTTTTATAATTAAAATAAAATAGAACATCGCTGCTCTGAATTTGAATAATTCGGACTGCTTTGCTAAGTTAACTGTTTCTATTAACTATTTTATTTCAATAAAATTTGAAAATAAAAATAAATACGTATTCTGTTTTTTCGTTCACATTGACAAAAAATCATCCATTGGAATTTTTATTGTACTCAGAAATTCAAATTAATTGATATTCTAGTTGTATCAATTCCTTTTAATTCGAATTATTGTCTGTGTAATATTATATTCAGTTTAAGAAATGAACCGATATAATTTCCTGTATAAAAAGAATATTATTCATTAATATTATTCATATAAAAAAGTATTAAAAATATTGTAAAAGGTGAGAATTAAAATATTCATTTCTCACGTTTTTCAAGTTGAATGACTTCTATATTTAACTATTGGCACAAGTTTAAAAAAATTATTTCTGATTTAGCTGTATTCGAAAATAACCTTTTCCTTATTTTGAACGGCCAAGATAGATTCTAAATTCAAGTTTATCCAACAATCGCATCTCATTGGAACTTAACTCATAAAAATTCCCACATGTGTATCTTCATCTATAATGCATTCACCACTGATGCGTAACGGTGGTTTTGACAAGTTGTTCGTTAACGCTTGTTGGAGGTGACTTGGAAAATACAACCTTGCTATATTTTCTCATCCCATGGGCCCTACTAAAATTCAAATGATTCCTTCTAATTTGGAATTTCACGGAACAGGAGATACAAGGTTACTGCACTCCCACAGTAGCCAGTGAAGGACAACTGGACACTGTTCGCACGCCTCCCACCCCATTCCATTTGCTACCACGAAAGCCGGGAGTGTCAGGTGTAATTAGGAGATGCTGTAAGCTGCCAGAGGGGATATGTTCAATTGCGCGCATGAAGCACTTATGACATTTCCTTACTGCTCGATACTGTGATGAACTGAACATCTGATTTATGTAACATGTGTTTGTAAAAGACCCAAATTTCAGACTGTATAGTTCGATTTACGGGATATAGTGATTATTACTCTATGAGGTTCTTACCAAGACCGACTAGAGTAGGATTTTAAGAATTGAAAATCAGCCAACGAATATATGTCATAAACTTAAAAAGTAAGTACGGACTTATATTCAACATTTTGGAGTTTAAGAAAAAGTCTTTAAATGCTTACAGTTTATGAAAATATGGCTATAAGTGCAAGAAAATTATATAACCAGAGTTCTAAAATGGGTATTCGCAGTTTTTACTTGTCTTACATATACTGCATTTGCTTCAACTCTAACTACATTATTTATATCTTTTAATTAATTGTAATAAATTATTTAATATCAACATCTCTATCTATTATTTTCTGGAAATGTTTCGATTTTCAAACATTATATTTAGCATTTTACATAAAAGGTTCTTTATGATATATTATTGTAATCTTTTCAAATGCAAAATCCCTTACAATACCCTAAATCCGATTCCTGACTATCCGGCTTCTGTATTATCCGGCCTAGTTTTCTCTTATCGTAAGTAAATGAGGAAGACAAAGCGTCTATTAAGTCATCTATTAAAGACTTTTACAATTCCTAAAAACTATAAGTTATGACTCTTATTTTAGGATTGCCTTTTCATATCTGTGAAACCATTTGTCTATTAAAAAGAAAATTAATTTGAGCCAATTTTCTTGCAAACTAAACCTACGATTCAACTTAATGTTTTATTTATGTTTCCTGCATTTAAGTCGAGCATTATAGAATTTATGTTAAAATGTATACATCCTTTATATACATTACTTTTTTTCTAATAAATTCTTGAAACTTGCAGTTCAGTATATAAACATAGGTATATATAGTATATAAACAATATCAGTACAACACCTTTCTGTTTTAATTCGACACATTACCGGTAATTGCTTCTATGATTTACCAGGCCACGGCTGCATTCACATTGAGATAAATGGAGGACAGTATCAATATTAAGTAAGAAAATACATATTATAACAGTGTTTTGCATAAAAATGCTTTCTTCTAGTATTGGTGGACAAAGAAATGAATTCATACAACTCCAGCCTATCCGACTTTTTTGTTATCCGGCCAATCCTTCTGCCACATTAGGCAGGATATTCGAGAACAGACTGTATGAAAAAATTTTAAAATTATGAAATAATACTGTGATAATGAAAATTCAAAAAGAAATCTGATGTGAAATTTATTTAAATGCAGCTTCAACCTGAATTAAAAAGCCATATTTCTTCATTCAAGAGAAGCATATCATAGAAGAAAAAGTAATGTAATTATTTAGTTAATTTAGCAAAGAATCTTGTTTATTTTGCCATGTTAACTATTTCTTTTTTTTTAATTCTTAAATATGGCATTTTCAAATTTTTGTTTTAGTTTAAAGTCTAGCTACTATTTATTTCATGATTTAACTCCCAACCGTCTACAAGGTCTGAAAAGCGCTTATTGTAATTCTGTCTCTTAGAGTTTTTTTCCCTCAGAATAATTTAAAAATACTCCTAAGAGAGTTCTTTCACCAAGCGGTATGTGTTAGGGAGGAAAAAAAAATGTCATTTCTACTACTCTAAAAAAATTCACCAGCTTGTTAGAATGATAATTATCAATTAGCATGGGACACGATTATTTTCTAATTAGTGCAATTAACCAAGTAAAAGATAAAAATATGCGAGTGGATACTTTTTTAAGAATTTGCTGAACCGGAAAAACTGTCGAATTCAAAATAAAAAAAAAATCTATTAAAAAATGAGCTAACAAACAAATGTTAGAAACGTTTTTATAATTCCAATAACAATTAGAATGCATAGGGATTGAAAGGAATAATTAACGAAACGCTCTTTTACAAGCTTTTTTGATTTGGCATGTGCTTGAAAAATAAGAGCTTAATATATTATTCAGTCTATAATAATACAATATTATTTATGGTAATCATACATTTGAGAGATTAAAAAACATTCTTTTTCAAAAATAAATATTAATATTTTAATATTTTCAATGAATAAAGATTACATTTGAATTAATCGAAAATAACGATATAAGTTTTAACAGAATTTTGTTTAAATAACAGTTGCTTTCTCTTTAAATAGAAGATAAATATATATAACAAATTTCTTGAAGAAATTATTTATATTACTGCAATGAAATATTTTTCAAAATATTATTGAGATAAAATTGAGAATGATAATTAATTATGCAGTTTTATGTAAACATGCTAGACTTTCTATGAACTGAAAGTTTTTAGATTAATTAGATTTGAATCTAATTTTAACAGTTGCTTTTTGTATTTAATTTAATACAGATTCATACATTCATTCAATTCATTAATACATTCAATTTAATACAGATTCATTACATTATTCTTCAGTTTTAATGTTTTGTTTTAAATTTTAAGAAACGTTAACATGACTTTTCCATCAATTATGAGTTAAGGTGATTGATATTAAATCAGGATTTAGGATATTTTTCCAAAATTAAATCATGGAATCGAAATGAACATGGAACGTTTATTAGTTGATAATAGTAAATTTATGCCTTATGTTGATTTTCTCTTCATTTTAATTTTCTTTCCCTCACAATGTGTTGAAGGAAAAAATATTGATTGAAACGGGACATCTATAAAATAAAGAAATTGCTTGAAATTTATTAAAATTATTATCTTGTGAGAAATTTATATCTTGTCTTTTGGTTTTTGAAATCAAAATGCTCTAGGGGGGGGGGGGAATTTGCGATGTATAGCTTTAGAGCCACCAATTTTTCGCTTTTAACGTTATTAGAAAATATTTTTTTTTAAAAAAAAGGTTGCCACATTTCGCGGTTTATCGCCTACAAAAAGTTACAACTTGGTGTGAATTTACTCGATTCTCTTATATGTAAATAAAGGGCAGGTCCGTAATAAGTTTGTAAGCTTGTATGCTTAAATTTTTATTTAAAAAAAAAAAAAAAAAAAAAAAAAAAACATCTTTTTCTAAATATAGACGCATGCGTGATCTGGTAATCACATAAATTTTAAAAATCAGTTTAAATTGGTTTTTTATGGAAAAAATTCTTGTCTCAAGAAAAAAAAATTAGAGCTCGATCGATTTTGAGATGGTCATCGATTTTCTAAATATTGGTCATGTCGAAATATGTGTCATGTGATAGCATGATGTTTTTCTATCGAAATTGATATCAGGTGACTTAAAAAATAAGAAAGTTCTCACATAATAAATTGAAAGTTGCGAAGCTGATTTCAATTTTTTTATTATTATGCACTTTATGTTTCAATCCAACGTGATTAAATTTTTCAATCATATGCTAAAGTATCCAACTTATGAGGATATCGACTTCAGAGTCAGAATTTATTATTATGGGTGCTGTAATATTGAATAATATATCTAATGCTGAAAACGTAAAATAAATGCAATTGTCCTCACATAAATTATCATTAAATAAAATATATTTCTTTATTCATGAATACTCTTTACTGTTTATGCTTTTGCTAACCAGGCATTGTTTGTAATGAATCAATTTTTATTTCATATGTTTCATAAAAAATCTTATTTTGACAAAATGGCTGCTAAAATATTTAAAAAAAATAGATGTCGTGCAAATTACAACCTAACAGGTATTATGTATTTTCCATAAATTGTTGGCATGTGTAATGAAATATATGAAACATTTTATGATAAGGAACAGAAAGAATTCATTGAACTTTGTCTGCTGTATTTGTACGCTTGATTTATGAAATGCGTATATTTTCTTCTGTTAATGGTTTTCAAATACCAAATATGTCCTGTGGAGTCATACGTTTGCTCATTTGTTAAGCTGTTACTTGGAACTTATAGAACATTTTATTGCGTCGTGCACAGATTATTAAACAAAGAACGGCATGCATGTTGTGTAATTGCTGCTCTTAGTATAAATTCATTGTTTTTCTTGGTAGATGCTTGTCTATTTATTTTACCTCGATTGCGACACTTTAAATGTCATTGTTCGGTAAATGATATTATGTAGATTATTGTTTCGAAAATGCTATTTCAACCTTATTTTTAAATAGTAAATTGTGAAATGATAGAATGTTGTTTCAGTGAAAGTTATTGAACTTCAGTATATGATAAAAAATAAACTTGTGGAAGTTATCAGATTAGTTTGAGCCTTAGTTAGTATTCTTTTAGTCAGGAAATATTTAAACTTCTCTGCATTTTTTTCCATTGAAAATGTGAATTGTGGTAAGTGAATAACCTTTTTAAGTTTTTAGAGCAATGGTTTTTACCATTTTTATTGAAAAATTCTTAAATATGTTTTTATTCGAATTGAAATTGAATTCAACATGATAAATATTTTTATGATAAAATTTTGTGCAAATTTTGGTTTTGTTGAAGCATTTTATAATTCCTTAGACAATCGTTTCCTGCATTTTAAATTTGCCTGTCATTGTAGTGTCATATTTGGCTCTTGAGACTTTATATCTAATAAACCAAACTGACCAATTTTAAAAGGAATTTTAAACGTCTTACTTATTATGCTTCAAGAAGAAAGAAGTTCAGTCTTGCTTATTTTATTGAAGAAAAAATTCTATTTTTATTATAATCCAATATAATCTAATTCTATTTTGGTATTATACCTTTTTATACTTTTT
>JAPMOQ010065000.1:1049806-1076329 GCA_026543055.1 Argiope trifasciata | reverse complement strand
ATATATATATATATATATATATATATATATATATATATATATATATAACATTTAAGTTATGCATTACTAAATTTATGTTAAAATGGGAGCATTTCATACCCTTTAACTTACTTTTTCTCTAATAAATTCCTGAAACGTGCAATGCTGTTTAACTACCAGTACAATGCTTTCTTGTATGATTTGACAGGTTACTGATAACTGTTACTATGAATCAATCGCATTTACTTATTTCGTGGCTTGAAAATTCAATAAAAAATGAGAAAGAAAGTATTAGAATAATAAGTCTTTGTATAAAATCTCTGTCTTCTGTTATTGTGGGGGCGAAAAAATGCATATTAGAGCTCTGACCTATCCGCTCTACCCTCCGCCACATTAGCCCGGATTCTCGAGAGTGTACTTTTTATTCGAAAGCATGAGATATTTTATAGTGAAATCTATTCATTTTAAATGTTTATCTTAACAATCAGAATGTGTGTTTAGCTTTACCACGTCTCATTTTTAATTTTGGGTCCATTGCCAGCATCTTTAATTTGTATTTTATTAGAAATAAACTTTGTTAGAATCTTTAATAATTAAAAGTAAACAACTTTTTAAATAAATATATGGAAGTTCTAAAATTGCTCAAAGTCTAAAATTAATTATGAACTTCTATCGTTTGGAATTTTAAAAAGCCTTAAATAAGATTTTGAAGAAAATTTCAATTCACTATGAGCTGTTTGAAGAATGTGTACCAATTTTTTTATAACTATTACAGTTAAACATGTTATTAACTAAAACAGTTAATAACATATAAAGTAGTTTCATTGTTGAAATTCAAAAATACAAAAATAGAATTTTGTCTGCTGTCGGAAGTCTCTTGATTCTGATTAATGAATGCAATAATTTGCCATTATTACATATGCATTTTTATATTAAAATTATATATTTTCCATAAATATTAACTCGATCAATTGAAGCAAATGCGTGTACTCTAGAATAAATCTAATAACCGGTAATTATATTCAATTCGTTTTGTATTGAAATAGTTTGTTATACTCAGTTAACAGGTTAATAATCCTTGTTTGACTATAATAGAGCAAGTAAACTCATTAGATATTAAAATGCGAGGTAGATAATCTGCATGTACAAAAAGAAGTTCTTTTAATAAAGTTAAATGGAGCTTTCTGTTTTAACCATAATCATTATTATGTATACTTACTTGAGTTAACAATATGGATGCATTATATTTTGCATTCAAGGGATATTTTATTTGGGAAAATAATACTTCCTGCAGGAACAAGGATCTGAATTGATGGAATTCTGGCGAATACAGGATTGGGATAAAGAAGTATCATTAAATTCTCACTTCTTCTTTACTTATTGGATTCCCTGACGAATTTCTTTTTTGAGGATACATAAAATAAAATTTTTATTGCCTTAAACCAGCCATCAGTTTGAGAATGTTCTAAGAGAAGGCGTCTAATTCTCAAATAGCATATTTAACGGTATTTATAACTTAATAGATCTGTTTTATCAACAGTACTTGGGCAATAAGTTTCGCAGTTAATGCACTTTCAGTAATTAATGAATATCCATATTTGTAGAAATTATTTTACGTTATGAAACTTCAATGTGTGTTTTTATTTGTTTATACAATAATTATTGTTTGCCCAATTTATTAGGATACTTTATAGTCATCGGTTTATAAAAACGATTTTTTTTCGTTTATTTTACGTATGTCCTTTGTTTCTTTTAATTGGAATTAAGTTGATAGAACATCGATTTTTTTTTCTTTGCTTCAAACTAATCTCTGAATGTATAGCTTTATTAATACGTTATAAGTCTTCGCTCATTTTTGAAGGACATTTTCTAGATTAGTGTCAGATAATAGAAAATCTGTGCTTTTGTGAACTTCGCATTTAAGCCATGATATCTATATTTCATAACATGAAAATCCATAATTACACTGACATTAAGATGCTTTTTCTTACCTTTTTTCATTACAAAGAAAAATATTGAAATCAGAATTGATCTAACTATGATTCATCTATAAATACTTATCCTCAGCATTTACCCTATATTAAATAGAACTTTTATTTAAGTTCTGGAACCCAAATCTACCCACACTTTTTTTCTCAATTTTTTAGTAAGAAACGCAAACTAAGTAATTCCTGAAACAAAGAATTCACTAAACCATTTCTTTATGACTTAGAAGCGAAGCTTTGTGTGCTTCTAGAATCTACTGAAATATTTCGAGTGAATTTCACGCAAACGTGAGAATTGCGTTTTTCGTATCGATAAAACTGGAAGATATACATATTTGGAATAAGCTGCTAATGGAATATAGGCTATTTCAAGTGTTTTTCGAAACTGGAAGTGGCACAAAATATAAGAGAAGCGGGGAGATTTTTCACTATTCATTTCCAAGTTTCCTTTGAGGTATCTCGAAATATATTGAAAAAAGGAAGCTTTCGCCCTTTTGAATTCCCTGCCGAACGAAAGGTGGTGCATATTTGAGATAATATATTTGAACCATCCACGAAAACTAAAGGATATTTTCCGTTTATTTAGAAACTTTTTTCCATTCATAGGAATATGGGATATATATATCTTTGTGGATTATTATTTTTTTCTTATGGAAACAAAAGGGAGAAGAAAAAAATAGCGCTTGCATAATTTTTTTTCCATTCATCCTCAAGACGAAAAGCAAATGTAGCATCCGCTGATGGTCTTTTCCATCAGCAAAGGGGTCAAAAAAATACTAATAATAAAAAAGACTTCATACATTGAATCCCTTTTTGTTCAACGGAAAATCTTTTTGCTTTAAGGATCAAGGACTTATCTCCGGAGATATTTTCTTTAAATCTTTTTTTAATACGTTTTTGCTTTTACTTTTCATATATCTTCTTTATTGCTGAATCCGGAACTATTGTACATCTCTGGAGAATTATTATTGTTTTTTTCTTCTTTCTCTTCTACTCTTTTAAAATCAGGAATAAAAAGTGAAACTTTTTAATGTTCTTTTCTGACGAAACCTACTTTTTTAATAAAAGGGAAAAAATATTATAATCATCTTCTTAAAAAAAGTGCAATTTTTTTTATCTTTATGTTGTTCTAGCAAAGAAGTAGGTCATTCTTATTCAAGCTCTGATGGTTCCTCATATTTTTAATGTGAAAAATGAAAGCTATACGACTTACCTTTCTTATGTTTTCCACTCACTACATCTCTATGATCATCATTCATGTCTGGCCTTTCAAAAAATTCTTGAAGGTTGCTGCAAGTCCATAAAATATTTTTGTATCCGTTTTATGAGAATTTTTTCTGTAGATTGAACATGGCTTTTTTGTTGTTGGACCAATCTACTACACCGAGAATTTTACTTTTCCTTTTTATATAAAACAAAAGCAATTTGTGCTTGAAATAAAATTATTCTGGATTTACTGGAAATGTTTTTAATATCGATATTGGAATCTTGCCACTAATTTTTAATTTTTTTAAATTCTCAGTTTAACTTTTTTTAAACCTGTAATTTTTAAAAAGTAAATTATATGTAAATATTTTAATTCTTTAGAAATAAAATTGTATTTCATTTCAAATCGAATACTTTTATTTATACGATGGTGTATTAAAGTGATTAAAATTATCAATAGTCTTTTAAAGGGAACTATTTTAACCATATTGTTTCTCAAGTAACATTAATTATTTAAATTTCTTTTTAACTCTTATACTATTTACTAATTAAATCTCAATATTTTCACAAAGATGTAAAAACTACGTCATTGTTTAAACACACAATTAGATTTATTAAAAGAAAGCAATTTACAACAGTGTGAGACTGAGAACTTACCCATCACTGATGAGACAGCTTATATACATTTAAGGAATGTTCGAGAACAATCCAATTTAAATATTTGAGAAAGATCTAGAACCTTGCATTTCTCATATGAACAATAGATTATAATTTAAATAAAAGAATTCTAATCTTTGGCTTAAACACCATGACTGAGATTCGAACCACGGAAAGGCCCTTTAAAAAATTTCAGTTTTTCTCAATTTCTTAAATGAAACTATCTTTTACGATTAAAAATTGCCAAATATTTTATGCAGAAAAAGACAATTTCTTAAGGTATAAATTATATAATAAATTAAGGATGTTTCATTGTTAGAATTCAACTGAATTATTCGTTAAACTTTCTTTTTATGTAATTTAATTGCTTTGTAAAACTGCACAATTCCCTAGCATTCTTATATAATTATACAACGGAAAAAAATTCTCCTAAAATTTGAATAATAAAATTCCTGTGATTTAGAAACATTATATAAAAATATTCGATTTCGCCTTACTTTATTTTCGTATGTTCGCATCTTTTTAATAAAACAGACTTTTATATTGCTTTTGTAAACTTAATTGGACACAAATGTGAAAAACAAATTGTTTTCTAATAACTCTAGAAATTACAAAACTGTAATCCCTATTGTTTTATAGTACGTACTCTTAATTATAGAGTTTCCGCTTCCCTATTTCTTGGAGTAAATCCAACTATTCAGACGTCTTTTAAGTGCCTTTATTTGTCATAATTTCTAAGTTATATTTTCAAGCGACTATATCATAGATTCGCGCTTGAATTTTTTTTTCTTGTGCCGTGCCTGTATCAAAAACATAATTCACATTATTCTTATGTCCCCTACCGGAAGTACGCGCAAAGAAGCTGCCCGTTCCCAGGGCGCTTTCCCATGATACACTATAGATACATAGTCTCAATGTGCATTACTTTTATATTCAAAACAGTTCCCTACTTTTATCAATGCACTGTGAACTGCAGGGTAAGAATATCAATAAGAATAGGGGAGAGGGGCTTCAAGAGTGTCGCAGGAAGTTCCCTTCCTAGAGGGTGGGAAGCGTCGTTCATCACACAGGTGTCCTAATCTCTAAGTTTAAAGAAAACTGCTAAATGATAAATTTTTCAACCCCACTGTATGTTTTCGGTCAATCCCTTCTTAAGTTTTCAGATTAATCTCTAAAAAGAATAAATTGCCCAAAATAAATAAAAAAGGAAGCTGGTGAAGA
Source organism: Argiope trifasciata (assembly GCA_026543055.1). NCBI lineage: Eukaryota > Metazoa > Arthropoda > Arachnida > Araneae > Araneidae > Argiope > Argiope trifasciata. Next base: position 1,071,281 of record JAPMOQ010065000.1, on the reverse strand, counting down.
ACGATTTATTTTCTTCAAGCAAGAGAAGTGAAAAAAATCTGACGTGTAATCAGACCTTGCAAAAGAAAAAGAGATCCCCCTCTTTAAAATTTTTCTTATTCTGCTTTTCTTTTAAGTTCATCATTTGAATATGTTGGCTATTTTTCATTTTTATTCTTGAAGAAAAAAAAATTCTGGTGTTTTGCTTTATGAAAATTTTATTATTGCTTTAATGATTAGAATATATTCTAAAAAGAGAAAAAAAAATCACGTTAAAAAATTAGTTTACTAATAAAATGTTAAAATATAATTAAATAAATAAATAAAATTGCTAATAAAAACAGAGGCACTAATAATGAATTCTCTTACTAAATAGATTATACAGAGTGTTTAGACGGTAGACTACATCTTCTAACAGTAGACATATCAAATTAGAGAGACTTAGAATATGCAGGATCGGAATCCTTTTTATGCAACATATACCGTCCCATTTTACGCGATCTGTTACATTTAGTCAATAAATAAATAAATATTTGATTCTATATTTATAAGTACAGGCAAATGAAATTGACCGCTATTTCTGGACGAAAGTTTGTAATGACTTTTACGAGTTGTGATATAATGTGCATAATTTGGAACAACATCTGTACACCTAAGAATTTCAAAAATGTTTCCACTGATATCAATCAAACATATTCACATGTTTTCTGCTTGTAATATTCGGCGAATACTTTTTCGATTTTGTATAATTATATATTTAAAACTCTCTAGCAAACAATAAATTTTGTACCTACTTTAGTAAAACGAATATACTCTCATCTAGAATTTATTGAAATAAATAACGGAAACATGAATATGGAAATTAATAAACTGTTACTATATGTTATGAATTTATTTAATTAATCACGCAAATCCTATCTGTTTGTAGCCAACTAAGCTACTCTAAGAGATTCTTCGTCAATTTTTAGCATTTTCGATTTTTGTCGTCCTCTGCATTCTTGGCGCTAAAATCTCTTTAAATGATCATTCTTTACCCCGATACAAATCACGAATAATGTGTCAATCAGTTTTTAAATCTTAACTAAACTAGTAACCAAATCTTTTTTCTACGACGAAATTACTATCATTGAATGGATTCATCAAAGAAATGTAGTTAAAGACATGATAAAAATCTGAAACAAAATTTACTGAAAATTGTTATATCTGTTAACTGTATTTTCTGTATGTCTTCAATATCACAATTTTCAAAATTAATATTACGCTATTCAATGGTCCATTCCTTGAATTTTCTAATTTTTAAAGTCTTGATGGAACAAAATCCTTGTCTTTATTTTCGAATTTATTTTTAAATATGGAATATAGCACTCACCGGTTTATTATATTCTATTTAGATATTTTTTTTATTATGAATACGAAAATTCATATTATATTTTATAATACATTTTATGCATATTATTACCATTATCATATTTGGAATTCAAGCATGTATATCTGAGATGCATCGAAGTTAAATCCATGTATAGGCTCGCCATATTCTGCATAATAGAATGCAAGTTGTCATGTGCACAATTTTTCAACAACTCAACAAGGAATACCATCCTATTTCAGCTCTCCACTTCGTCCTGAACATCTCTTCGAAACGTAACAAAGAGAGATGTAAAAGATCCCAACTAGTGACAGCCTTCCGCTTTTTTTCATTCTATTACGGGGGTCTTCCCTCGTCACGCTTTGGAGAAAAGTTTCAAATACCCTTTTTTGACGTCTTTAACCGCATCCGAGTGCGGACAAGAATTAAAGCAGCGTGATTCCTGTCGGCGGATTCTTGACTTCTGCACACTTCTACGGCCTTTTATATAATGGGGGATTGTAGGGTCCCCCCGCAGAGTCAGTTCAGTGAAGCCGACGAAGACTGCTGACAAACTCCCCCTCTTTGCAGAATTCGATTTTAGAAGCAGGTTGGGTAGAAAGAAGGAGTCGAGTTTCTGCCCTTCCCCTTCTCCACAACGATCCCTCCTCACCTGTACACTGGATGTTTCAAATGTGTCACACGTGTTGCATGCTAATGCACCGAACCATTTTTACTTTTAATTGAATTTCCCACTAACTGTAATTGACCAGATGCACAATGCTCAGTGAATTATCAGAGATTCGAGAAGGATATTGAAGTTCTGCGTAGTTAAATGAAATAAATGCAAGGCTCGTCTCCTAAACTAAAAATTAGATGAATTAGAAATTTAGCTGTAATTATTTTATCCCGGTTATAATTAATTTTCGAAAAAGGTCCCCTACCCTTTGTTAGCTTAGATGAAAATGTTAAGTTATATTTATTTTCCTTGAAAGCTATTATTTTTTTTTAATAAACCCAAATATCTGTGATTTTGCCTCTTAAAAAATACTTTGCAACTATCAATATATATTTTGATCATCCTATACAAACTTCGTTATAAATTTATTCAATTAATACTTGGTTAATTAACATAGTATGTAATAGTTAATTATAAATTTTCCTACTTAAATTATTCTTTAACGGGTCTGCATTTTGTAATGAGGGAAACTTCACAATAAGAAATTAACGAAAAGAAGAAAACAATCTTTCTTTTCCAATGAATTCCATTTCTGATTTTCTTATTTTAATTGTTTAACTTATGTTATATTATTTAATGAAATACATTAATATTTAACATTATAAATCCCAAATGCTTCGAGGCAATGAAATTTTGAAATTCATCAAGCATTCTTAAATTGATGTTTCTAATGTTGTGTAACAGCACCATGAATTAACGTAAATGTTATTATCCGTTTTAAATATAAATCAATTTAATATTTATTTTCGGATATCTTTTGCATTCATAATTTTGAATGTAATATTGCTTATAAAACAAATAATATTATTTTTTAATATAACAAAGCACACAATTTTCTAAGCCATGGTATTTTTCTTTTAAAAAATTGAGTGTGAATAGCATTTTATGAATGCTACATAAGTATTCTATACAGGGTGTCCCAAAAAGATTGAAACGCGCTTTAATTCTTTAACCGTTAGAGATAAGTAGGTGATGTAATTTGAAAAAATGTTCAAAATAAGGTAGGAGAGAAGATTACATTAAGAAAAAAAATCCACCTATGAATTTTAAAAAGTTACACTTTTTAAATTTTTATACAACCCCTCTATGCAAATTTGGTCAATTAGAAAGTTTTTCCTTTCCATCCCAGAAGACCATTAAAAAAAACTGCATAACTGTATCTTTAAAATTGAGTGAGTTATGCGTAATTGAAAATTGAACGCTATTTTTAGTGACCATATACCAAAATGGAAATGTAAATTTGCAACAAATTATAAACACATAAATTTTTTAATATTATTTACAAAACACATTTTTGCGTATTTACGGTAGATTCAAGATACAGTTACAGAATTGTCTTTTGTTTTAAGCTTATCAGGGGCAAGTAATTTTATGCGATGTATTCTAAATTTACATTAGAAATTTTATAAGATTTCGTTGAAAATCAATAAAAGCCATTTGACAGATTTTTATAGCAAAATTTATAAAAAAGAAAAACACTATTAAATTAGTCTGGTAGAATTTTAATTGTTTTCAAATTCATCACATTTTTTGTCAAACCGATATTCTAACAAATTAATTGCCAGACGATTTTTGCCTTTCATTTAACTGGAATTTAGCCGCTTCTAATACGTGTATATTAAAAAATTTTTTATTTTATTTTTAAGTTACATAAAGAAATGTAGACGATTATTTTTCAATTAACTTTTTTAGTTCCAATATTATTTCTTTCCTGTACAACTTAACCAAGATTTCCTAGTGCATATCAAAATAAAGTTTAAAAATCATTCAGCGATATTGAGTTTCATATTGTCGAAGTAAAAATACTGTAACTATTTTTGCATTATGGCACTTTTAACAAATGACGAACTATTTGAACTAGCAATGGTTTATTCTATTTGCAATAGAAATAATGCAGAAACTGCTCGGGAATTTGGACGACGATATCCCTATTTGCCTGAAATTTCACGTACATTTGTTTATCAGATAATGAGAAGATTGAGAACTACCGGTTCATTTAATCCAAGACCTGGCCCTGGAAGAAATATCTTGTACAACGAAGACCAAGAAATTGATATTATTGCATATTTTTCTTCCAACCTATGATCAAGCATTCGAAAAGCAAGTGTAATTACAGGATTACCTAGGACGTCAATCCATAGAATACTTGAAAAACACAATTGGCATCCATTTTGTATTCATGGACTTCAAGAACTCCATCCCTCTGATTTTAACCGACGTGTAGCATTCTCCAATTGGTTATTAATCCAACAGGACACAGATTCAAACTTTGGCTTGAACATTATGTGGACTGATGAATGTTTGTTTACGGAAAAAGAACACATAAATGCACACAACGATCATTATTGGAATGATACAAAACCATTTTTTGTGCAAGAAATACATCACCAGAGAAAGTTTTCTGTGTGCGTATGGTGCGGAACGGAAAACTGATTGGTCCAGTGTTTTATGAAGGAACACTTACAGCTATAAAATATTTGCAACTTATTTTAAATGGCATAGTAACAGATACTTAGGAGACGACACCATTGCCATTAGTAAAAAAATGTATTTTCAACAAGACGGAGCGCCTGCACACAAGGCTATAAATGTAACAAACTGGCTCAACGAAAACTTTAATAAACAGTAGATTGGTCTGAATGGACCCACAAAATGTCCCTCCCCCCCAGATATCCTGATCTAACTCCACTCGATTTTTATTTTTGGGGTCGGTTTCGAACGCTAGTTTATAATACTCGCCTCCTGAATGTAACTGACCTTAAACAAAAGATAATTAATGCATGCAATAATATTACAGGAGGAGAACTCCAAAATATTTACAGGAGCATTATTAGAAGAGCCCAATTATGTATTGGTGTTGATGGAAAGCATTTTGAGAATGCTTTATGATTCGTGTGTTTTTAAATGTATTTTCGTTTTATTTATTATTATTTTTTTATGTTACACTTCTTACAATCTTATGTTGTCAAAACTGTTTAACTCCATCAATAAGGACTTTATTTAAATGACATTTTGGATTTCTTTTACGCTTATTATCTTTTTTTGATCGAAGAATTTCTATTATCAATTTGGATATGGTCCCTATTTTCACCGACGAAAAAGTCTTTCAAGTAGTATGGAAAAGTAACATAAGTCAATTTTTTTTCTGTGTTATTATTCAAAAAATTTTAAAGATACAATTATGCAGTTTTTTTTAATGGTCTTCTGGGATGGAAAGGAAAAACTTTCTAATTGACCAAATTTGCATAGAGGGGTTGTATAAAAATTTAAAAAGTGTAACTTTTTAAAATTCATAGGTGGATTTTTTTTCTTAATGTAATCTTCTCTCCTACCTTATTTTGAACATTTTTTCAAATTACATCACCTACTTATCTCTAACGGTTAAAGAATTAAAGCGCGTTTCAATCTTTTTGGGACACCCTGTATAATATAAAGCATTGTATGAATTATTATAACGAGGTAAATGCTTTATCAAAATAAATATTTAATAAATGAATAGATGTATTAAAAGTATTCTTGATAATTGTTTAATATCTCTTACCTCGGAACAAATACAGCGCTGAAACTATTCAAATCTGGTATTCCGATATTTCATTTAATTGATATTTTGAATTTCATTTGATATTCCTAATTTCTTAAAAAATATAGAATAATATAAATATTTATTTGTCTTTCCTTGTATTTATATATGTCTACTATGATTACTAATTTCTGAATTTTTAAATATATGCATTTATTTCCAAATTGAAAGAAGTTTTAGATGACATATAGACTCATGTTGTATGTTGTTTGAATCTATAAATGTGTCGCGCACTTTCCCGGTTCTAACAGTTCATTTAGAATAATATTCTTAATAAACTAGTATTTTAAATGAAAGACTTATCTATCTCGTTCGAGCAAAATTATTAACGTTATACATCTTGTTTATAACAAATATACTGTACAAATTTAATGCATTAGATTTGCATAGATTAGAAACTGTTTCGAGAAAGGTTTTCTAATACTTTCTGGAAACTGTCGGTGATTGGCTTAAAATAATGAAATTCAAAGTTTCATTACTTGTCAGTTTTAATCATAGAAGAGTGAAACATGTTTTCGAAAAAAACAAGGTGCTTTTTCAGCCAGAGATAACTTTGTAATATTTTGGTATGTTTCGCATATATTTCATTTAAACTGAAAAGTTCTTTGAGTTTTCTTTGCCATATCTCTGACAATTTTTCCCCTATCAAGGAAATATCTGAAAGGGAATTTGTTTTCCTTTTCAGAACTATCTTTATTCATTCTGTTTCTGCTCCTGTGCATCCTTTTAACGAATCAAAAAACTCGCTCCGTTTTAAAAGTAAAGAACACCAAAAGATGACGCACGAAAAGTTGGAAGAAACACTCCTATTCGAAACCATTTTGGTTCTACTCTAGCAAACAGTCGTATCGAAACAAAACAAATAAAATTCTTCCATAGATCCCATAAAGTAAGAAATCTTTCCTTTAAAAGCGACCAGAAAAAGAAACGCGAAGATCGCTGGACTAAAAAAAGATGAAAACGAATGGATGGTCTCGAGTAACGCAACATTTTGGGTTGAATACTATCCCAAACACTCGTACGCTCCACCGCTTATAAATATCTGATGGAAAAAATTCAACGATAGAATGATAGGTGCCCCCCCCCGCCTTCTTTAGAGTAGTTTTTACTTTCTTTTACGATATTTTAAAGAGATCTAAGACATTTGACGGACGGGAATTCTTTCAACATCCCACTTTTGTTGAAATTGTTGCAAAGTTTGTTTACAGTCTTCTAGAATTTTGCAAAATAAAGATATCTTTGGCATAGAAATGTTTTGTCATTGATTTTTTTTTCTCATTGTGAAGTCTTTGTTCTGGCAATTTAAAAATGTAGTGCGCATACAAAACACATTTCGAAAGTGAATAAGAGTAACATTTATTTAATAATGAAATCTTTTTAATGGTTATTGACAATCGAAGCAGTAAAACAAATGTTTGCAAAATATAAAAATATTAGTATTAGTAAAATAATAAGTATGAAAACTATATATATATATATATATATATATATATATATATATATATATAAGCAAATAATTTTGATATTACAAGTATATATCAAGTTGTTATTGCCTCATAGAAAAACCCTATGACAAAGTCAGCTGTTTTAAAACGAGTTTCTAGTTTCTCTTGATTCTGTAGCGTCATCTAGAGTCAAAAATACGTCTTAACTACTCATGCTTCTCGTCCCTTTTCACGGTGCCGTATTGATTCATAACTTCTATTCACTGAAATCACGTGGGAGGACGATCACCTCTTTACAGTACCCCTAATGGTATTTATTTGAACTTGGTGTCATAACAGATTTATACGCGCATTAGCCGCCATGTGTACAAAACGCCTTCAGCCGGTGTCATTCGAATTCACAATCCATGGGATATGAAACCAATGCCGTCCCAACCAGGATATCCCGACCTGTATTAACAAATATTGCATATTGTTTTACACGCAATAGCGAAAAATGCAATGAATATAAAAAGAACGACAATAAACATGAAAAAAATGAACAAACAATATGAAACGGAAATGAAAATATTGTGATTATGCTACTTTTTGGATAATTCTATTCATGTTGAAAGATTTGTCCCTTCGCTGGATAAGGATGAAAATCCAGGTCTCCTAGAACGCTGTTAGTTAACTATTGCACTGTCCGTTTTAGATCATCTTAACTGTGATTTTTCAGACTAAACAGCCGACAGCCAAGAAAAAAATTTGTGAGTTCAAACAAATGAAACTGATTTATTTTCTCAACAAATTCTGATATATTTTCCCCTTAATGCAAAATTGCAAAGATTCGCTTGAGAAGTTATGGAACACCCACCATATAATTAATTACGACTACATAAATTTTGCATAGCATTATTATTTTATTTGGAAAACTTTCTTCTGTATCTTTAGTTACATTAGTAAGATATATGATTTTTAATTTGTAAGTTTCTTAAATATACTAGTTCAGTATGGAACATTTAATAGAATATTTTACTGCCGAAACTATCTTTTTCAATCAAAACATTTCATAAATAAAAGCGCATCGACATTATTAAAGGAGTTTTATCTTCAAGCTTAAAATGAGCTATTTACAATATAGCTTTATAATATAAAGTTTAAAATGCAGCTTTTATTTTTCAAAGACATTGTTTTCGGAACAGGTCACGGTGACCTGATGTCAGAATTTCAGCTTTTGTAGTGCAGTGTCGCTGGCTCGAGACCCATTTCAGTCGGAAGATCTACCATGAAAGTGGGCTGGAAACAGGATAAATACACGTGCTTTCCCATTAGTGTGGTATGGAAATTTGAAAATAGAGATACAAGCTCAAATTTTATTTTTGTTATCTGATGGCCATTTAAATTTATGAGGTTTAGTTCAAAATGGATGTCATACATTTTCAAAACCATGGAAGGGGCACTTTGAAGCATCACAGTATTTCTTCATTTAATTATTGCTTTACTACTCGAATTAATTAGGAAACCAAAGTTATGCTTTTATTAGTAAGCCTCAATATCAAACTTTTCGGATACAAAAATCATTCATATTTGTTGCATGAATAGACTAATTTCTTCCCCGAATTTAAAATATTTGAAATGTATAGCTATATTCTTATGATAAAATAAATTTTTATTTTATTTATAATTATAATTATATCATAACTCGCTCAAACTCGCTCAAAATATTTTAAATTAGACACATTTTTTTATGAAATTCCAATTTGTATAATTATTACATTTTTGATCTTTTAAATCATAAGTTAAATCATATAGTTAGACAACTGCTTTATATTTACTATATTTGTTACAGTGTATTTGCTCTATGTGTTTTGATATACGTATTTGCCTTTGTTGTTCATCTTCTTCAGAGATGAATTTTGTTTCAGCGCTGAGGTCGGTAATACGGCATAACAATTCAACTCATTTTTAACAAAGAGTTGTTAATTTGTTTATATTCTTCCTTGTTATTAGAAAATAGAAATATAAAAGTGTACATAAATAAATAATTAAATACATTGAGCAAACATATTTTTATTGCAGTGCGGTAAAAGATTTGGAAGTTAGGAGTTTTTAAAAGAAACAATTATTAAAAGCATCATCCAACTAATCGGCATTTAGTTGCGACTTCTTTTTTTTTTCTTCACTGTGTAAATTTACATTTTTGATCCGGTTGTTTTTATTGGCTTTTTTACTTGAGAATATTGTCTTTATTTCACTACTATTCTTTTCTGCGTATACTTGACTGCGTGCTATGTTTGCAAAATGAGAAATAAACCGTTGTTGTTTTTTCTTGATGAAACTGACTTAGTGTATCGAAGAAACTTTAAACGGATTTCTTTCTTCTTCTTTCGAGCTGAACGCGAAATTTTGTTTAAAAAAATTTTACAAACCAATGAATCCTTCGCTTTCTTTTACTTTCTTACTTTCGGAGAGAAAGTTACAGGAAATTGTTTTTCATTTTAAATTGTATTGAAATTATTGTATAAGTTTTGCTGTATCTTCTGATAGAAAGCAGTGCAGATTTTACTTTAAAAGATATTTAATATGTTGACATTTATTGAAACCTAGGAAAATATTCAAGATTCAAAAATACTAGTACATTATAAGAAGCCTTTACAAAAATACAAGTTGTGACTCACAATATAAAAGAAATATATATATGTCCTAATCTAATAATGAAAATTCCATTAAAAATAAGCTATGCTAATAAAAAAAGTGCCTAGATTTAATTTGACTTAGTCATAGTAATTCTGGAAATATTACTAATTTTTTTGAGAATGAACACTTTTTTGTGCTTAGTAAAGAAAATGGGGAGGGAGGGTGTTACTTTGATTATGATATTAATAACTAAGGATACAAGTTTTGAATATGTTTGGAATTTACACGAATTTAATAAATTTTTAGCAATACTTGAAGTTAAAAAATGTAACTGTTAACAATTTTTAAAAAGATTTGAATAATCCAAGATGTTTATATTGATCAGATAATGAATATTTAATTTTTACCTTGCAAAATGGACATTAAATTTGAAATTCAGAAATGAATTCTAGTAGTTATAGAATAAAGTAATTTTTTCCTATGTGTTATGGTATTATATATTATTTATTTGATTAGACAAAAAAATATTGCAGTCAATAGTAAAATGGCATTTTTAGCAGGGAAAAAAAGTTGTAATGTTTATTTAATTTTTGCGGAAACTCGAAATTAAACTAAATCCATTTTAAGATTTGAAATAAATTCAGACTTTTTCCAAACAAAAAACTCTGCTTTTTAAAAATAAATTTACCACAGACCTATTTTAAAAACGAGTTCTTGCATCCAAAATCTCTTTTTGTCTAAAAATGAAACTGCTTTAAATCATTTTGTGTTTGGTCTAGAAAACCAATTACCTACTGTAGATCCTTGTTGTTTATGTCTCTGCATTATTGATTCGAGACGGTCTCTAACCTCAGATACCATGGCTGTCTTCAAAAGCGACGTTCAAATGCTTTGCAGCCTAGAAAAAAAAACTAGTGATATCAATTTAATTTGTTTCATCGCTTAATTCCTCGACTTTAAAACTATTATATTTAAATCCTAATATTTGAATTTCTGTGCCTTTAGAAATATAATGCCCAAATTAGATCATGTTGTTTTCTTTCTTCTATTTACAACCACTGGAATTTCAGCTATCGTTATAGTACTTTTCTCAGACATTTCGCATTCTTTTTGTGTCTAGTTTTTTTAAATCTAATTAAACGTTTGCGTAGTCCTATTGCAAATGTTTGAAATCATCATTGCTACGTCTAATATATTTATATTTAAAAAACAAAGAATGGATATGAAGCAGCTGATACGGAATTTTTCCTTTGTCGGCTTTATATCTTAGCATTCTTTTGAAGAAATTGTTTTTTCACTTCTTTGTGATATTGCTACCGCCACTTCTATGTTACTGTTTGTATATTTCAGTACTTGTTTCAAATGAATAGATTCCAATTAGATCAACTTCACGATCCAGAAGGATATTAAACATCGTGTTTTACAAGTGAACAAATGCTGTTCCCTAAACTTATCGATCCGAGATGGAGTATGAAGCGGACCACCTCTATGTCTTAGCTCGCCAGCGATTAAATAGAACTGCTTTTATGGCTAGGGAGTGGGGAGCAAGGGGTGCTTTTCATTTTCGCCTATCTTTTGCTATTTCCGCGCCATAAATTCTTCTGGAAGGTGCGATCGGGGCCGCCCAAAAGAAGCTGAAGTGGTTATATCTGGAGTCCGGAAGGGATTTTTCGTCGGCGGAGACCGGGAATTTATGTTCCGAAAAATGGAAAAGACTCTTTATTACAAAGGGGATTCTTTTTGTCCTAAAAAAGAATTTTCCGAAATCCTCGGGAGGAGGGGGGGGGGGTGATTTTGGAATGCAGGAGTCTGGGACCGCTGCTGTTCTCTTGCAATCCCACCCTTCTTATAAGAATTTGAATGAATTTATTTTTTCAACGAAATAAGAGAAATCTGGATCTTAAGATCTTAGAAGATAGCTGAAGCTATTTCATATTTGTTCACTTCTTTAAACATAAATCAGATTTTGCTTATAATATTGATTATGCAAATAATAATCATATTAGCTTTGAAGACAAACTTTAATACAGTTAACAGAACTTAATTGATCGATGTCAGCACGAAAATTTATTATATAAAACAATCAAGCTATGAAGTTAAAAATATTTATTTTTGGTCTTAATCTACTTTTCTGTAAAGCTAATCATACAGTAGATCATTAAAAAAATGTTTTGATCATTAGTGGATTTCGTCGAAAAACTAATCGGTATTAAACCAGTTTTGATGAAGTATCGGAACCTAAACGTGATGTTAATTTAGATTTTAATCAATGAGTAATTTTTTATATGATTGATTTAATGGTCTAAAAATTATGGAGTAATTATTGTAATTTTCTAAAAACCACTTTTTTCTACGATGCCTCTTTTGAAATAATTCTCTGAAACCCCTATCATGCTTTAACATTTTTGACTATTAAATTACAATAAGGTATCATTTTCCTTTAAATAAAGTGCAAACATATTTTGCAAAAATTTCGAATTTTTTTCTCAGTGCTGTTAATGATAAAATTATGTGCATTTTTTTTCTCGAAATTTGTGCATGACAATACTTTTTTTCTGAAGGACAGCTGATAGGGTTCTAAATATTAAAACAGAGATCAATATATGCATGCATATAATTATTTTGCCTTCATCAGAGAAAGGAGAAAAAAATGAAGAAAATACCATCTGAGCTTTGAAAACCAAGCTAGAAATAAGGCAAGGGTATCGGAAAAAAGAAAAGAGAGAGAAGGGCTAACTGGACAAAAATCAATTTTTGTGGTTTAATATTCATAAGGGTATTCTGGAACGCAACGTTCATGCATTATTTAGTAATTTCTACATAAATCATTCTTGCTTTTAGGTATCAGTAGGGAATGTGTGTTAAAGTTATTTTTATCTATAATAGATTTTTGTTTACTCTATCTGCCAAAACGTATATGGGCTGCAGGTAAGGTAATTTAATTATCTAAGAAAGAAATTATTTGTTTCTTCTTTGTTTTACATTATATTTTTTCGATGTCCATACCCAAACGTGCTACAAAATCTTATTCTCCATAATATTTAGAAGGAAAAAAGAGTAATTTTTGTTTCATTTAGAAAATGAGACATCATTCGTCAGAAATTATTAATGAATTATATAAAACACAAAATATTAAATGGTGAATGAAAATAGAATACTTTAAAAAAATTATTTTTGAAAAAATAATTGGGATATATTCTTTTAAATAAATAATTTTTCTCTTACTTTTTTATATAATAATTATTTTAATACTGAATCTTGAGGATTCATCAAATGGTAATGTGGTTATGGAGAGGCTACAAAAATCCAATAAGAATAGTAGATTTACTTTTTAATGCTCAAGAGATAACGGTTGGATTTCAACTAAATTAATGCTCACTTTCTCTATTTATGTTAGGAGTTTTAGATGGAAATGATATGAATAATAAACTGATGATAAAACATTAACTCATCTATCAGGCAACCAAACTACTTTATGCGTATTTTTTTTAAAGTATTAAAGTATCCTTTTTGTTGTCATCACTTTTCCAAATAAACGATTTTTTCAAATATATCTAACTAAATTATTTTTCAAAAAGTCTGGATTTTTGCAAACTCTTGGTTTTATTATTATTATATTAACAATGAGATGAACCACAACTATCTTATTTATGTGCTTTGATGAACAAAATAAAAATTATTTATTAGAAATTTTTTTAAAAATTCTGAGACACTGTTTTAAAAGTCGCTGTTTTGAATCTCTTGTTCAGACCCGCGTTAAGAGGTAAATTAAGTAACAAGGGGTAACAAGAGGTAAAAACTCTTAATTAGTGTAACATTTATTTATTGACAGGTTAAATTACGCATAGGGAATATATATTCTTAATTTTCGAGTAACTTTAAGAGCGATATACATACAAGAGCATGGATCAAATCATGCAGAACATGCCATCTCTAGATCTGAACTGAGTCATAACGCCACAAGGCATCAGAGAACGGCGTATATGTCATCAGTCATTTATGGCAGTATTACAAACGAGACTACTCCATATATTAATTATTCTTTTTCCGATCTATCATGCTTAAGGTAATTAAAATAAAATGACCATAGACATAATGGAATAAAATATTCCCTCCACCTTCTTATGTTCGAATGTTTTCCAACAAAAACCGGGAAAATTTTCATCATTATGCATAGCACTTGTGTATGCGTGAGTGTATAGTTATATGCATTTCTATATAATCACATACTAAAGGCATACAGGATGCATCGTTTGAAAAAATATATAATCAAGAATACTCTTTTAAAGTAAAGCTATGTTATACTTTCAAAAATATTTTACGGTATCCTCTTGAATTACTAGGTAAGCGAAGACTTCAAATTTTCATTTTAATTTTGCGCCTAGAAAACAATCTTCTTCTGATACACTGATTTAATAATTACTTCGCTCTCCTTTTAATTCAAAAATGCAGCAAATATAAGTTTAAAAATCCGTCAAGCCATACATCAAGTGCTCCTCTAATCGATAAAACTTTCTCTTCCCTTTGCAAACATTCACGCACGACCTCTAAACGAAAAGAAATAACTCCGCGCTAAAAATTGGCACCTTGTCTAAAAATAACTTTCTTTCTTTCTTTTTTAATAAACTCGGTTAATTGGGTCCCTAATGTCTGAAAGGCGTAGTCATGGGCGAACGCCAATTTGTGTTATATGCTAATTAGGAGCCTAATAAGCTTTTGTTACGGCCATTCAAAGGGCGCGAGAAGTTGGAGAAGAACTTGCAGCAGAAAAAAAATCCGTATACCCTTTTTACTCTGTCACGTCTTGAGGAAATAAAATTTTATTTCCCTTACCATAAGTCACATTTGGTGGTAATTGCTCTCTGTTTTTCATCTCGCTCTTTTCACGCATTGGTTTGGATTCAGAATGTAAAATATTCGCGTAATCTCATGTCTTTTTTTAAAAATCTTTTACCGGATTCCACTGTACTTTTTGTCGAATATTTTTTAATACTGATCTTTAAAATGTATGCATATTATTGGGTATATAAGTGTGACTTTTTTCTTTTTAATTAAAAGAGGACAATGGTCTGTTATGAAAATCGAACACCAATTTATACAAAATATTTCCTTTTAGAAAACTGTGGTTGTTTAGAGGCAACCCAGTTATCAAGCAACTAATTTTGGATATCTGCATGGAAAGTACTTCTGTTTAGAAAGAGCATTCTGTATAAAATAATAGTAGTCAGAATGAGCAAAATATGGTGAATACGGCGAGGGAGAAACACAACCCAGTGAAGTAATTTTGAAGTGATCTAGTAAAGACCTACATTGCCTTATCATGTATTTCGTTATTTTTGGATGTTTCGTCTTCATTGTTTCATTCAAATCAATCAGTAGTTGCTTATATCATTCACCATTCATTTCATTAAATAATGCTTCCAAATTTACATCTTGGATTTTTTGTGTGTGTCTGGTTTACCATAATTTTTAAAAGTGCATTTAAATCAGGGAAATCACTTACATACGATGGAGCAATTGACCCTAAATGTCCAACATATGATGTTACGTGGAAGTTAAGCAATTTACTTGGATGGCAACAAATGCTGTATGTTAAACTCAAAACATGGCAGGTCTTTTTAAGTTAAAAATATGTTTAATTTTCACCAGAGATAAGTGTCAGAAATTGTCAATATTTTAAAATACAGTTTTCCCGATTTATTTGCAACAACCTGTACTTGCTAATGATATTTAGTAAGTATGAGTATAGTCGTATTTGTGCACCCAATCTGTTTCCTCACTTTTTCGAAAGATTTTAATGTGGTAGTTTTTTTAATGAGTAATAAAATGAATTTTCTGTATTCAATGTTGTTGATGAAAATTGATTGTATTGATTTATGCTATTTAGAATTTTCTAAAATTAAATTTGGTATAAAGATATTCTTTCAGCAATTCTTTATCAATGGATTATGAATTAATACTCAGGCGGTCAATTAATGCGTTTGGTAGGCATTATATATAATTTTTATTTTCTATGAACATAATTATCGCAATTGTTTTAAACAAATTTGCATAAATTTAAGTTTATGATTAACAGATAAATAAAATAATTGCATTATTAGCATGTAAATTGTATATTTATACAATACAATCGAGCATTCCAAAGAGATATACATTTAAATTAACCGTTAATATTTAATTTAGTTTTAGTGTTTTGGATTTGAGTACTTTTTCGATTCCTTGTTTAGACAAGTTCATCACATTACGTGATTCTTACTTTCCAAATGTTATGCTCTAGTAGCTGCGTCTGATGTGAAGTCCGCACATTTAAGGAATAAGGAATATAGAATAATACATTGCTTAAAAACCATCTTTAATATATCAGAATTGAAAAAATATTTGTTGACAACTGTTAATCACCGGATACCATACTCTTTTACTGGTTAAACAGAACATATGCTATTTAATATATCATAAAAATATATATATTTATAAACTCAAACTAAAAAGTTATTTTAATTATTTGAGTAGAATTTGGGCTGCTAATTATAAAAATGCATACAACTCTCTTTTAAGAGATACGGTAGAAATTGTCAGTTTATTGCATAATTGCTGACTTATCAAATCGCTGATGTTGTATATTTTTACATTGAAATTAGATTGTTACAAATGATTATACAAAAGCTGCTTCTCATAAATTCATTTATCGGTTTATTTTTAGTAGCGTGACCCTAACCTTAATTGTAATTTTGTCCTGTGTATGTTTCAGCATAATCATAAAATTTGCATAAAGGCCGTTTTTTCCCCTCCGTCCTCTTTTGAACTTGGGTAAATCTTTACATGTCATTATCAAACCCATTCCACGTGGCATGAATTCATAAAATATTTCTTGAATTGAAAGAGTCTTTGTATAGGTGGACAGAATACACCTCGCAGTTCGTGCGTACCTCTTTTAATGGTCCTTGGCAGCTTTTTGATCTCTCACTTCGTGCATTAACGAATATTAAAGAAAAGCTACCCACCCATTTAAGAGCCTTAATAGCCTTGATTTAACTCGAAAGGAACGAGAGGTGGAAGTGATTGCAAACTCCTGTTCTTTGGGAAGACTCGGTCTTGACTTGAATTATCCTTATGTAGTTGGAAGGAAGATTATTTTGTAATTATCTGTTAGCATGATGGGAATGGTGCTTTTATGATGATGACCGACACTCGAGGGAAGTGGTTTGGATCGTCTTTCTTAACAGGAAAATTTTATTAGTAAAACACTCACTAATTAAATTTTTTGGGGGGGTGGGTCTATGACTCTCTTGTAAGGGTTTGACTATCTTTTATTTATAAAAAGGCAATTTGAACTTTGAATATTATCAGTAAACATCGCAAATACCCAAATTTATTTCCTTTTTTCTTATAATTTCAATGCACCATTCATTTCCTGCTGTTTTTATTACATAGGTTGCAGGTGTTGTTTGTGATATATTTCTATTTGTAAGATAAATTTCTTTCAAAATTATCATTATTTTAATAGAAAGACTAATTTTTATAATCCTCCTTTGTCCTTACTAGTTTCTTTTTGTTTTTTGTCATCTTTTATTTCTGGTATGTCTTTTCCACTTATTTTCTAAGACTTTACATGACAGATCTGAAAATGATTTATATCCCATGCAGAAATGTATAATTATTGTACGGCTCATTTATTATATTATTTTGAGCCATTAAAGATTCTAATAATGTCTAATTAAATGACTATTTTTCACTCATATTTGATTGTTTTCATAATAATTGCTTATTATCACTCATATGGCTTATTATTTTACTTTTCTTAATATAAAATAATAAGTCATTTATTTAAAAAGACTAGATAGTTAAAAACATTGGGAGTTATCTCATAAACCTTATATATTGTCTAATACAGGTCTTAGACCAGAAAACGCTTTGCATGGCATTGATGAATAATTACGAAATATTAATTTTTGGCTTATTTTTAGCATTGCTATTGAACTTATCGTATCAACTTCGACGACTTACTTGGCGATTAATCCTGGCATGCAGTTAATGACAACCGAAATTTGAATTCATGATTTTGATGCTTGTTTCCCAACCAATTAAAACAAAAAATTGGCAAAATAAGCCTGTATTTTTATCTATAAAATTACATACGAAATTTAATATATCATTACGTTTTTGCTATCGGTTTATATGTTTTTTTGGAAGTACAGACCAATAGATATTTAAATCCTTATTTGATTTTTAGGAAAATTTGATGCACTCTTTACTATAGATTTTAAATCTGTGTACCGAATCTTTTCTAGCTAGCTTTCTTCACTTTGTAGTTAGTTATCTTGTGACACTACTTTCAAACAGCAGGAACTTTGGAACGGATTTTGCTCAAAATTTGATTGAAATACATAAATTTGTTGAAAAGATTGCAGTTCAAATTTTATCATACATGCTCAAAGCGATTTTAATTTATTATTATCTCAGACAGACGGACAGAGATATTCCAAAAATGTGTTTTCGAACTCAAGGAGATCTAAAATGTAGAGACTCATCAAATCTCGAGTTTGAATTTGTTTATAGTTACTGTATTTTTTCTATTCTATGTATATGAGAAAGTAAAAAAAAAGTTTCTGCCAAATAACAAGAATGAACTGCGACTGATTTAAAATGTATTGAGGTAATGACAATTGTAATTTTTTTATGTCACTACGCAGAATGCAAGACATCCGTGAAAATCAATGTTCATTTCCATCCGAATCTGCCCTAAAGTAAGGGTATAAAATCGATAAATATATATTATAAACCATATATAAAATACATATTTCATTTTTTAACTTAATTCTTTAACAGTCTTATACTAACGCCGAAACTGACATTCTAAACACTTTAATTCTTTCAAACTCTAATTATTTGTAAATCTCATCATTTCGCAAACTGACATGAGATAGACAGCCGAGCCATCATTTCAAACCCAGCTTATCAGTTAGAGCCTCGCCCTGTTGACAGTTCACTTTCAGTGATATCGCATGGGGGATGTAGACAGCAACATTTATATGACCAAAACAGTATCGGATCCCTTTAACGTTGAAAGACTGGTCCCCTCATTATCCACTTTGTCTTTCCGCACCGAAGTGGTTGCTGAAAGATCCGGGTCTAATAAGGAGAGGGGCTGCGACATTTTGTTTCATTAATGCCCTGATAACAGTGCGGCGTCTGCATTTTTTATTGCACAAACTAGCTAATCCTGGTAAATAGAGACTCTGATAGTTTGCAGTGTATGCACCTCTTTATAGTAAACTAAAAGAGACTTCCATGACTATAAAATTAATTCTATCTTCTGATTTTTTTTTGTAATGGCTGCATTTTTTTAATGCCCAAGATGAATGTTACTGCCCTTTAAAATAACTCAAAATCTATAGATCAAGATTTGTTTGATAAGACTAAAATCTCAAAGGCATTAATCATTCTACTGAATGGCACTAATTAATCTACATTTATTTTATGCTAATAAAATTAATAGAAATTGCTACTCAAACTGCATGGCGAAAGGAAATGGTTAGTATTGAAATAGCTTTAGCTTAAAACATTAATTTTACTAAGACTTCATTAATTAATTACTGTTGACATGAAAATTCTTACGCGAGCTTTCTAATGTATGGTTTGCAGTCAGCCAACTACTATTCATCTACCAAGATCATGTATGTGCAAAAAGCTGTACAGTAGCAAATACTTGTTCGTCGAGACAATAATTTGCTATTATCCACTTTTTCAGTGCATGCGTAACTTACACGAATCTTATAACTGGCTGATGTAAACCCGCCATATAAAGTCAAGCCATTATTATAGTAAACATTTTTAAAAATTAAACTGACGAATTTGGTCGAGACTGAATTGTGATTTGTATTAGAATTGTAATTAATTAATGCAAAAATTAAACATATATTTAAGTGTAATTGTCTATAAAACTATTTTGAAATTTAGTTATGGTAATAAAGCAAATGATAATGGCACCAATTCAAAATTTTCCCAAATTGCTACTTTCACGAATTATAACAAAGAAGCAATCGCCAAAGATTGCCTTTTATCTGCAATTAATTCCAAAGTAAGTCATTTATATTAACGCTAAATATTTAGCTTGGTGTAGAAATAGATAATAAAAAAAATTCTTAAACATATGTTTAAAAGCATTTTACCTTGCTTTTTATACGTGCGTAAAGGAGAAAATTATACACTTATTTGTTTATATAAAGGTTTTTTTGTTACTAAAAATTGAAAGATAATATTTTAAAAAATTGAAAAGTTAAAAGATTTTTAGATCTATTAATTCATTTATTTCACTCCTTGACTTGTATTTATTAATTTTCAAAATCCTAGTATTTCATAAATGATTTATTACCAGTAGTCATATGCCAAGGGTTTGTTGTTGATGACTCTAATTTGTTATTCACATATCTATTCTTGATGCTTATGACTTGTTATGCTATTTGTAATTTATATCGAGGTTGTTGTACTATTGTAAATTTGTATTCTATTAAATCTACTCTGAACATTTTAATGGTATATTTTCAAAATTTATTTCTCTGTCAAATAATACTTTATAGAGCTCAATGTATGCTTTTGTGCCCCATCTTCTACCATAAAAATGATAGGTTTCTGTATGATTTCTTGATTTAATCTTATCGTTTAGACTTATTTTTCAGAAGCATTTAATGATTTTATTATTATCCAATCATTGTACTGATTGTAAGTTAGCTACTTACACGTTAGTTGACCTTACCAAATATAACTACATATTTTATACATTTGTAAGCGGCAATTATATATTATCAGCTGCTTAAGATGAAATTATGTAAGATGTGAAGACACTGCGTATATTTATGATTCATTATGTATATACTTCCCGGAGCGAAGTAAAAAAAATCTTTAAAAAAATCATTTGATGTGGTGAAAAATGAAAGCTAATTTACTTTAATACACTTCTACGAAAAAATGAGGCTTCCGAGATATTATTATTGAATGAAATTAGATAATAGTTCGTGGAATCTTTGATATATGCTGAGTATAACTATCTGTTTATGTCGGGAACAGGAAATTTCAAGATAAGTGCGCTATCTTAGGCAGGTTTGTCTACTTTTTCTGTCCAGTATACCCATAACGAGGAGTTTCGTTAACGGCAGGAACGGCATAAAATCATTAGACCACAAATTTTATTGCTGAGAAATATTGCATCCTGAATTTGTGGCGTTTTATTTTCTTTTTTCATCTGATTTTTCCCATGTAATTTAAAATCCATAGCTGCAGTTTTTCGTGTGGTTTTACTATCTAGTACCAGTTAGTTTACATTGTATTGTCATCGGTACAGTTTGAAATTGTATCGAATAGTTGATGTGTCAATTGATAAATCTATTACATTGCGTGAAAACGTTATTTTTCAAAACCAAAATCGAAAAAGATTTTATTTAAAAAAATGGTTTTTAGTTGAAAATAAATTAGTTACTAACAATTTCTGAATAATCAAATAATTTGTGAATTACATTAATCGAAGAAATGTTAAATTAAAGTGAATTTTTGCACATTTTATTCAGATAATAAATTACTATTCCAGCTCTTTCTGTAGAAATAAGATTGTGTATAAATAAAGCATATTACTTTTGAAAGTTCATTTCTTATATTTTAAAGTGGTGTAAAAATTGTTTGTAGTGACTAAAGGCTCCGAAGTTACTGAGAAAAAGCAATGAAATCTTGATATATATATATATATATATATATATATATATATATATATATATATA